>PVKY010000370.1:0-52277 GCA_004027775.1 Bradypus variegatus | reverse complement strand
GCGGCGCCCGTCAGCCTATAATTCTTGGCTGGTGTGAGGAGGTGTGGCCGTGTTCCCCCAGGCTCTGGGGTCTGGTTCTGAATGGAAAGGGCCCTCTTAAAGAAGACAGGCCCCTAGGGCGAGGTTATTAGCATTACAATGGTCTCTCTCCCTGCCTGTGCTGTCTCCGCCCTTCACTGAATCACAGTCCTGGGAGCTGCAATGGCTGGGGCTTTCTCCACTGAGCCGAAAAAGAGACGGATACTCCCCCCCAGACCGAGTCCAAGCAAGGTCAGTCGTCACCCAAAGCCTCTGTCTGCTTTCTGGGGACTCGTACCTGCAGTGAGTAGATCACTCACTACTTAAGACCCCGGTCAGAGCTCAGCTGAAATACATTTACTTGCTGGGAGAGAGCTTCCCTCTGGCACCACGAGGCTTTGAGCTCGGGCTATGGGGGAGGGGGCTCCCGGCTTGGATCCGCGGGTTTCACTTACAGATTTTATGCTGTGTTCTCAGGAATTCCTCCCAATTCAGGTTGGCGTGCGATGACTGGACGGTCTCGTTTGTCCCCCTGCAGTTATTCTGGATTATTTAGTAGTTGTTTCTGGTTTTTTTTAGTTGTTTCAGGGGGACTACTTAGTTTCCACTCCTCTCTATGCAGCCATCTTCCCGGAAGTCTCCCAATAACTATATATTCTTTTATCCAACTGTTTGAGGCCTCTTGTGCACCACTTCCTTGACAGTGACCCCATTGACTGTTCCTGAGTTTCCTTCTTCCCACCTCATCCTCCTTCTCTGGCATGCTGAGCCCTCAAAACATACATACAAACTTGTCAGAGCTGCTGGCTTACTAACCCCGATGGAAACACTCTAAAAACCACAATAATAAAATTGAAGTGGGGGTGCCTCAGGAAGCCGCACCTGCCCAGTTACTGCCCTGGTCACCTAGAGCGGCAGGTGTCCTCTGCCGTGAATCTCGCTCCCCAGGTGATGCTGTGCAGCGTCTTGGCAGCCCTGCTGGTTGTGGCTGCCGCCTCCCGGACTCCTCCCCGGCCTCCACGCTCACCTGTACAGTCACCTGTTCAGCATCTCTGCCCAGCTTCCCAATACACATCTCCAACTGCCCGGTCCCATCTGCACTCGGGACACTTGGCAACACGCTGGCCCTTCCTGAGCTCGTCTTCCTTCAATGTTCCCATCTCGGGGGGGCTGCTCTCACCACTCAGGCCAGAAACCTCCATGTCATCCTTGCCTTCTTCCTGCCATGCCCGCATCCAGTAAATAAGGAACTCTTTGTTTGGTGCTACCTTCCACATACGGCCACAGCACGGCCACTTACCTCTTCCCCTGCTGCCGCCCATCGTGCAGGCCATCGTCATGTCTTGAGTGAACAGCTGCCATGACCATCCCACCCCCTCACTGCCGTCCACATGGTGCCAAAATGTTCTGTAGAAAATGTTCAGGGCCTCCTGCTGCTCAGAGCCCTCCACCAGCTTCCCATCATCCCAAGGAAAACCCAAAACAACTCACACTGGCAGCTTGGCCCATGCTGCAGCCCCGTGGGGCCCCTCACTGCTCCTGGGATGGCCAGAATGGCTGGCTGAGGTCCTGTCCGCAGATAACCCCTCACATTACGCAGACTCTGCTTGCTTGCTTGCCACTTTCTCAGAAGTGTGAATGTTGTATCCCTTCAACTTTCTCCACTACCGCTGTACCCTTAAAACAACAACAACAAACTAGCACTTACTACATAAGGGACGCAGAACTGGTGTCAAGCTGGACCACCTGGGTGAAAGCTCCTTGAGAGCAGGGTTCTGTGGGGGCCCCATCGCATCTCCGGGGGCTGGCAGTCACGAAAGGTGGACGGGGCTGTGCGCTCTTTAAAGAAAGGGCATTGTACAATTTTGAAGGGGATTAACTGGGCAGCTGAGGAGTCAAGTAGGGATATTTTATATTCTAGGGGGGCGTGGGGCACCCAGCCACGAAAGAGACGATGAAGACCAGGGCTCCCAACTTTTGGGGACATGGGGTGTGTGCCCAGCGGGAACTTCTTTCGCTAACACCAACTTGTCATCTGGCTATTGGGAATCATTACTGGCTGCGGCCAGGAGTTAATTTCATTTGTATTGTCCTTAGAGGCTTCTTTTTTGGGGGGGGGAGGTGGGGGCAATGTTGCTTATGTTTACTTGACACTGCTGTCAGGTCTGTTGTAGTTTCAGTCTGCGCTTCTTGTGTGGAATTTATCCCTCTGCCTTCTGGGGGTGGTGAGTCATTAATTTCCAACTCCCCTGGCCCACGCCACCCCCCAAAAAAGTTGCAAAAGCTGTTTTTGGAGTTGGCCGTGAACCTGCGGGCGCCCTTCCCGGCCCGGGACCGCTGGGCGCGGGGCGCCTCCTGCGTGCGGCGGCGAGTGTGCGCGCCGGGGCGCGGGGCGGGGCGGAGCGGCTGGGCCGTCTGACGTGTCTCGGCGGGATTGGAGCCGCCGCCCTATATAGCAGCCGGGGCCGCAGCCGCCGCTCCTCGGAGCGACCAGGGTTCTTCCGCGCGGCGAGCGAGCGGCCCGCGGGCGGAGTGAGCGAGGGGCCGGAACGGGGGTGCGGGGCCGCGCGCCGGCTGCCGACGTGGAGGGGCGACCTGGCGGGGGTGGGGGGCCGGGCTTCCTCTCGCCTCCCATCCCCAGGCCCGCGGGCGCCCCCTCCCCGCCATCCCTGTTGCCGTGGGCCGCGGGGGGCGGGGGAGGCACCGGCTACGTGTCACTACTGCGCATGGGCCGCGGCGCTGGCACGGAAAAAAGTGCGAGAAACTTTTCCCAACTCCCGCCGGCCGCGGAGGGGGCAGGGCGGCCAACCTGGGCCCAGGTCGGTGACGGGGTGCGGCGCCCCCCAGGTGTCCTCTGCGCGGGGCTGGGGGGGCCTTCGGCGCTCTGCGTGCAGGGGACCCCGCTCGCCCGCCGCTCCGGCGGCGTCACTCCCACTTTGGGGCCTGTCTGTCCGGCAGACTGTCCGGCCCAGGGCTTGTGGCGCCCGGGGCTCCCGGCCAGGCCGGGCAATCGCCCTGGGGCGCAGCGCGGCCGGGGTTGCTCCTGGAGAGGGACGTGGGGCCCCTGTCGAGTGACTCGAGTTGACGGAGGATTCCTGGTTCGCACCACCTGCTGCATTTCTTTGGGAGGCTGCCATTAGTGACACGGCCGGTGGTGGGGTGGGTTCTGGGGGCTTGAGCCTATGCGCCACAGGCGGAGCGGATGAAAAATACTTTGCGGAAAGGACCGATTTGGAAGGAGAGTCGGACGGGCGGCGGGTGCTGTCCCTTTAAGCGGCGCCGTCCCCGCCCCGCGGCCCTCTGTGGCTGCGGAGGCCCGTGCTGAGGTGGCATCTGCGGGGTTCCTGCTGCCGAATGGCTGTGGCTTCTCCAACGGCGGAATGCGCGGGGCCGGGCTCCGCGTGGGTCCTGCTAAGTGATCTTTTGGTGGAGATGGATTCAATTTAATTTAATTTTTTTTTAATTTCGAAGATTGGTTTGTGGGTCTTAAGTTAAGAAATACTTTGAAAAATATTTCCTTGCAACTTTGCTGCAGGGATGAAAGTGTATAATTATAATTTTGAAAGACAAAATTCTCTTCCATACCTAGTGCTGTGTAGTGTTTAAGGCACTGAGGTTTTCATTAGTTGTGGCTGAAATAACGCTTTCTGGAGTGTTACCGATAATTAAGTTCCCTTTGCTAAGACTTTGGCTTTTCAATAGGTAATTGGCAAAACTTATCACAAGGGGAGCAACTTAAATACTTCCTTGTTCAGAAGCAGGAGAGTAAACTTCTTCCTTTAAAAGGCCTTTTTTGCTGTCGCAGACGTGCTGGGACCACAGTGCCTGACTTGACACTTGGGTGCTCCTGGGCCTGGAGTCTGAGTCCTGCCGAGTCTCCCTTGGGTGCGAGGGGCGGTTCTCTCTCAGAGGTTTCTAAAGTCCAGGTTGAGAATGGCCTGAGGTCTGCCTTGGGTGGACCTCACGGCCAATTGATGGGGGGAGGACCGAGCGCTCTGCTCCCGGAAAGAGACGGCTGGGGGAGGGTAGGTGGCCTACGTGGAGGCCGTGGCCAGAGGGGAAGGCTCAAGTTCGGTGCCAGGTGAGGCAGTCATCTGACAGCTCCCCAGGCGGTGGGGGTTCCTGTCCCTGGGGCATTCACACACTGGGTTAGGGTGTTAATAAGGCCTGATTTGGGCATTATCATCATCTAGTAATAGGTATTAGATCAAGTGAGAATCCCAGAGGGTGAGTGTTTGGTTTCTCCTTTGACTACTGAGCCTGCCCAGGGTTCCCTGAGAATTTCTGGGAAGATGGTATGGAAACACCATCAGAGCTGGGGCCATGCAGGGTTGGGAGCCCAGAGCCTCGGGTGTGAGTGAGTTCTGCCTTAAGAAGGATGGTCAGGTGCAACCTTAAAATGGAATCTTTAAAAACAGGGCTTCGGGTTGCTTAAAGGAAAAGAAAACCCTTGTGATAGCAGAACCCTGACCTGAAGTGTGTCCCCTGCTTGGCCTTGTGATGCCTTCGAGATCTGGACCAGGCACCCCGTGGGTCCTGTGCAGGCGGCCTGGAGCATCCCCTGCCCTCTGCTGGCTGCCAGGAGGCCCTGCCCAGTCTGTCGCTGTCGGAGGCACTTGTCGGTCCAGGTGTGTCCTGGCCCCTTTCTTGAGCCACAGAAGAGCTGTCAGAATTCATTTTCCTAAAAGGTCTCCGAGCTGGCTCAGAAGAGACCTTCAGGACTTTGTCACCTCTTGCTGTGAGGCTGGGAGCAAGTTGGCAGTTAGCTCATTGTTGCTCTGTGGCCCGAGATTCAGGGGGAGCCGACCTGGCGGTGACCGCACCTCCCAGGCTGCTTGGGGTGGTCGGTACTGGGCCCTGGAGACTTGCCCGGGCCAGGGAAGCAGGCGTGGGGCCAGGGACAGCTTAGAGATCCGAGTGGGCAGAGGAGAGGTCATGTGGGTGGACCCGGCTTGGGGCTTGGAGGTGGGGGTGCCCCTGGGTTTTAAGAAGTGGCGCTGGCATCTGGGAGGCTGTGCCGGGTGGAAGGTTGACAGGAAAGAGTGTGCAGCCCGAGAGGGACAGGATGGAGGCTAGTGGAATGGGAGCCTGGTACTGGCCTCGGGGTCCCTGTCTGCTGCTCTGCCCTGGAGCACCCATCCTGGCCGCTGCATGTGGCTGGCCAGGCCCCGGAGCCCCCAGGGAACTGTGGTAGATACGCCACTCAGACACTTCAGCCCAGTTGAGAGGCTTCCTGTCTTCCTTGCCTTACTCTTGGAAGGTTGCAGATGAGGATTTGTGGGATCCGTGATTGGTTTGTTCCTGCCGTCCCCCTGCAGCCATGGAGTGGACTCCCGTGTCTGCTGGAACTGGGGCTCCAGGGGGTGCTCTGGCTTCCCCCCTGTGACTTCAGCCCTGCATTTAGGATTTTTAAAAACAGTCTTGACCAGCACTGCAGTCTGGGAACAACACTGGTCTGCATCCTCAGCCAAAGCAGTTGGACACTAAAATCCAGAATCTGCTGGTGCCCCCCATGTTCCCGCAAGCTACGTTCCTGACTCCTGACCTGGGGGTCTCACAGGATAGGTTGTTGGGGTGCTATTCTCCAGTTAGGTAGAATTTTCTCTTTAGCCTTCTAGCTCAGGAGCACGTCTGGTGTGCTGCAGACCTGCTTGATGGCCTCGGCTGTCCAAAAGTCCCCCGAGTTTGGCAGCCCATGCCCTCTTACTGTACAGAGTGGTTCTTGGTGCTCCCCAGACCCTGGGGAGGTTCCTTCCAACCCTGTGATTTCATGACCTTGTTTCTAGATCCTTAGTGGATTAGAAGGGACGGAAGGATATTTTACAGGGAAGTAGCGGAAAGACCTGAGTAACTGCAAAATATACAGAGAACTCGAAGACAATAGGTTTTCATCACCTAAGATGCCCAAAAGCCCCCGAGATCTCCGTTATAGCACATTATCACAGAGCTGGGTTTGTTGAGGCCATATAGGGTACTGTGAAAGTCATTTAGTCATGCAGGTGAAAAACCGTCAATTTTATGAAGATTTTAGTTCAAATGGTTAAATTTAGAAGTTTTGCCCCTTGAGGGATAGCTCCTGGGAAAAGTCGTCCTTTGAAGGTTCTAGGTGGTTCAGTTTTTCCTGTAATAGGTTTTGTTTGAGGTTGATGGCTTAACGGCAGAGCTTCCACATGCTTTTTTTTTTCTTAGAAGCTTGCCAAAGTATCAGTATTAGTAACCAGCGTGTAAATAAGATTTTGACCTTTCCTGGTTGGGAGGAAAAAACGATCTGGGTTGTAAAATGCAGGTAAGTAACTTTTCTCTGGTTTTCTCCCTGTTCTCTCCCCTCCCACCGTCACCAGCAAAAGCTGGCAGGCTGACAGAGGCAGCCTCAGGACGGACTTCCTGGCTACTGACCGTTTAGCTGGTGAGTGTGAACTGGCGCCTGGAGACCCCTGTTCCCCGGGTTGTGTGTGCCCAGAAGGGCAAGCCCGTGTGTTTTCTTAGTCCTGTGCTCTCTCATTCCTTCGCATCCCTCGGCGCCCAGGGGCCCTTCGGGAGCTCGCTAACCGGGTCAGCGTGAGGAATCTGTGGAGACGTGCCCTTCAGCTGCATTGTCTGACTTCTGTCTGTTTTTAATCTTCTTTTCTTAATGTGAATTATGTTTGTTCAGGATTATCTGAACTTGGATCTTGCTTCTCTTTCAGAATGCAGAGCTTAATTTTTTTTTATCTTGGGGAGTAAAATTCCTACAAAACCCCACTCCTCTACTGAATTACATGGCTCCTTATGTTTTTTTGCCAAGGGTGTTCAAGTAAGATACTCAGTGTCTGAACTGTGGAAAGGGAACGGGTTCCCACCTGGGATTTCAGAATGTGGGGTCCAAGGGAAGGGGAAGCTAGCACCCTGCCCCGGGATTACCTGGTCCTCGCCCTCATCCTCTAACGTGGAGAATGAGCCCCTTTTCCGAGTGAGTGAGCCATGGCCTCGGTGGCCTGTCGCCCACGGCACTGCTTGGGAGTGGGGTCTGGGGTGGCCTGCCTGGCTCCTCTGGGTGCCTGGGCAAGGAGCTCCTGCAGTGAGACCGGACCTCCTGGCGCAGATGACGAGATTGCTGCATGTGGGGGCCAGAGCTTCTGCTGCTGCTGTTTTATGCTTGTCACAAAGCACCCTGGGGCCGGCTCCTCTGCTAACAGGAGAACCAGACCCAAACCGAGGCCAGCAGGGTGGTGACTTCAGTGGACTGTGGATGCATGCCTTGCAGAGAATGTTGGGTTGGCTTTTTGTTGCAACAGTCATGTGATCAGGAGATGTGTGAGTGAACAAACTAACAGACTCACTCAGCTCTCAGTAGAGACTCCCACCTGGAGCCACCCTGAGCCTGGGCGTGGTGGTGGGGCAGGTGCATGGAGGTGGGCACGTGGTCCCTGGGTGCAGAGCCGCAGCTCGTGTCTCTGCATCCCCTGCACATCCTTGCACTGAACCTCTGGGCCAGAGCTTCCATGTCCTCGGTTGTAGGGCAGTTGCTGGGGGGACAGTTAGCCAGTTGACCCAAGACACTTTAACAGCTTCCTGGATGGTTTGCTGTGCCTTGGTTGCTGTGCCTTTGATGTTTCCTTCTTTGATTCATCTTTCCCTGCCTCAGTGTTTATCCGGATTGTGTTGGCGTGAGATCAACAATGAGCTCCGTTGCAGTTTTGACCCAAGAGAGCTTTGCCGAACATCGAAGTGGGCTTGTTCCGCAGCAAATCAAAGGTGACCCCCCCGTCATGCATCCTTCTTGTTAGATTTACAGCATGGCTCTCTCGGCCCTGTGGCCTTGCTGGCTCTGCCTTCTGGCCCCTACCTGCCTGGCATGTTTTCTGTTCTGCCCTGCCACATGAGAAGAGTGGGAAAGGCTAGGAGTGACAGAAGAATCTGAAGACAGTAAGATTGGAAATGTAGTTTTCTCAAAAGCTGGTAAATTTGGCCATTTGTAGTTAATCGAATCCCCAATCAAAATCGCTGTTTCCTATGGTATCTGGGCCGTGAAGCATCCTGGGGCCCTGCCAGCACCACCTGGAGGACGAGGGCCAGGCCCTCCCTGTCTCCGCTCTCACCAGCACTGCCCCGTAAACACAGAACATGAATCACAGGTTGCACTGCAGTGTTCTCGTGCCACAGCAGGGGAAAAGGAACAGGTGAAACTCAGTTTAATACGTTTCATTTAATCCAGTGTATCTAGAAACATTATCAGTTTAGCAATTAACATAAAAATGTAGTTTACATTGTTTCCTTTGACATGTGTTGTGTTCAGTACATGTCAATTCCAGTGCTACATTTTAAATCTGAAATCCTTGTTCCTTATTTAGATTTCATAAAACTTATAGTTGAAGGACTAGATTCACATATCCAAGTTTTCCAATAACATACTTAAAAGTTTTCCAGTAACTGAGTCAAGTATCAGTTCTTAAATTTCACTTGAGCAAAGTGAAAATTTCAGTTCCTCTGTCACAGCAGCCACGTCTCGTGTGCTTATTGGCCACCTGTGGCTAGTGGGCCCAACGTTGGTGGCGCTGACCTGACCTGAGTTCTCACTGCCTGGGGGGGGCAGGGCAGGGAGGCACCTGGAGAGCACAGCTGCTTCTGGGCACTGCCGCGCGTCTAGAGCGTTCTTGGATCATGTGGTTGCCCGACTAGGAAGTGGAGCCCAGAGGTGGATGCAGGCCTGTCGGATTCCAGGGTCGTCTCTCATGTTCTCTGTGGCCACGCCCACCCAGTGGCTTTTATTGAGCCCCCTCCTGCATGCCAGTTGCTCTACACAGCCCTGGGACCCAGGTGGGAACAAGCGGAGTCGCGCCTCCTGCTTCCTTGGAGCTCAGGGTTTAATGTGACAAAAACGTGGGTGGTTGTGGCGCTCGGGGGAATGGGAGTGATGGGAGAGCCGCAGGCCCCGCCCTGCCTACACAGGTGGGTCAGACGCTTCTCCCAGCAGGCTGCTCACCAGCCCTCTGCTCTACAAGGCCTAGTGCCTCCTGCGAGCCTGGCAGCTGTTACAGCTGGGATACTTCGGTCCAGTCACAGACGGAAGAGTCTGGAGGCTTGAAAATCTGACAAGACCTGCCTTCCAGGAGCTCACCTGTTTGGGGAGGAAATAGACACTTTGTGTGGGGTCCATGCAGCGGGGTGGGAGGTTCTCAGGAAGGCCTGGGGGTGCGGTTTCCCCTCGAGTTCGCATGCTGCCATTTGTGTACATGCTGCTCCCTCAGCAGAGGGCCTCGGCTCTCACCGGGGTGGGATGGGTGGGGAGTCGTTACTTTTTCGGTTGGTGTCTTTTTCATGGTATCATAACCTTTGAGGTCTTGTTTGTTTGTTTGTTTGTTTTCCTATTTGATGTTGGGTTATTACACAAATGTTTACTATCACACGTCATTTGGCCCATCCATGGTGGAGAAGTAAGTGATCATGGTTTACAATTTTTGCTTTATTACCAGATCCACTTTTTTCATCCTTGTTTTCTGTATCCCTCTGCCCCTACTGAAGTGCACTTTGGCATAAAGCTGAAAGTAGTGTGCTTCCTGTTAACCTGTTGGCCTTATTCTAGTTGCAACTTTAAATTCAGAAGAGGAGAGCGACCCTCCAACCTACAAGGATGCCTTCCCTCCCCTCCCCGAGAAGGCGGCCTGCCTGGAAAACGCCCAGGAGCCCGCTGGGGCCTGGGGCAGCAAGATCCGGCCCATCAAGGCCTCCGTCATCACGCAGGTAGGCCCGGCGCTTCCCCAGCCTGTTCCTTGAGCCAGCGGGAGGTATTGGAGACATTCAGAAATGAAACCAGCAGAGAAGGGCAGTCTCTGGGGTGTGAGGGGGGCGGCACCTGCCCTGCGTGTCCCTGTGCCCCTGGAAGCGCCGGAGGGCATGGCTCTACTCCTGGTGACGGCTCCACCAGCGCCCAGGAGGTTCCCAGGTGCCATTTGTTGAGTCAGTGGGTCCCCTTTGCTTTCACTCACTGCGATTGGGTCTCCGTTCCCCACTGCTGCTCCTCTTCTCATCTCCCATCACCGCACCTGGCAAGAAAGTGCTCATCTTCTATCTCTCCCTCTTCTCTTTTTGGCCTCTATGAAGCCAATTCCTTGGTTTTCTTTCACCTTCACTAGCCCTCTCTGCTTCCTGAATCTGAGCAGTGAGCGGGTCCCAGAGCTTAGTCTCAGGCCCCCTTTCTCTCTGCCTCACCTCTGCGTGACCTTATGTAGGGCCCTTGTGGAAGTTACTGTCAGGGTGCTGAGTACTCTTCCCTGTGCTCAAGACTCATGACCAGCTACATCCTTGATATTTATATTTTAGTGTCAGATGGGGGTTTTACATCCACCCAAGATGAAGTTCTTCTGTCTCCCCCGTCTTACCCTATCTTGTTAAATGCACTCCTCTCTACTTAATGAAGCCAACAGTCTATGAGTAACTCCTGAGTCCTGCTGCCCCCACCCTTGCCCTCCTCAGCCCGTTACCCATACAGCAGCCAAGCAACCCTGAGCATGAGGCAGAGCAGGCCCACCTGCTTAATGCCCCTTGTGGGCACCTTATTTCACTTGAAAGCAAAGCAATGCCTCCCAGGTGCAAGGTGGGCTGGGGTCTGGCCCCTTTGTACCCCTCTGTGCTCCCTGGACCCACCCACCTCTGCTGCCTCCTTGTGGGACCCTTCAAGTGCCCCCTGGCTGGTGCATCTCGGCCTTGGTGCACCCCTCTCTTGCCAGCAGCAGAGATGGCTCCGAGGCCCCCTCCTTAGGCAGGTCCTTCCTTCGCGGCCTCCCCCACCCCCACCCCATCACATCTCTGCCTGCTGCCATCGTGCATCTGGGCTGGTTTCCTTCTGCAGGAACACCAGCCTCCTGAGGATGGGCACACTCCCCCTGCCCCTTCACTGCCCTCCCATAGCTCAGCCGGGTCTGGCGGGAGATGCTCTGCCCTCCTCATCTCCTAACCCTCCCTTTTTGTGCACACAGGTGTTCCACGTGCCCCTGGAGGAGAGAAAATACAAGGACATGAACCAGTTTGGAGAAGGGGAACAGGCAAAAATCTGCCTGGAGATCATGCAGAGGACCGGTGCACACCTGGAGTTGTCGCTCGCCAAGGACCAGGGCCTGTCCATCATGGTCTCAGGAAAGCTGGAGGCTGTCATGAAGGCCCGCAAGGACATCGTCGCCCGATTGCAGACCCAGGTGGGTGTCTCGGCGCTGTGCTGGTGCAGTGCCACCAGGTGCCTCCTGGGGACCTCGCCCCAGAGGGTGCTTTTGTTGCTTGGAGGCAGAGCAGCTTCCGGCATTATCATTGAAAACCCATGGAATGGTAGTTGGGACACCTCCCGTTTTCCTGTCCGAGTGAAGAATTAAGAATTAAAAGCTTATCCCAGAGCTTGCCGGTGGTGCAGGAGGCACGGGGGCTGCCTGTGTCTCTGACCCCTGGGGCTGGTTGTGAGCGTTGGCTCGTTTGCTTGTAAGTACAGATGTCCAGGCCCCAGCCTTGTGAGAGTAGACGTTCAAGCTCTTGTTTGTTTTAAACCATTTGCGGGTCATTAGAAGCCAGATCCCAGCCTTAGATTCTATCTGGGAACCACTGTAATAAGTAAATCTGTGATTCATTTCTCTCTTCCTAAGTGGCATCTCTTAAACACCAGGATACTTAGAGAAATGCACTGCAGCACAGGGTGACAGGTAGGACAGCAGTGGGTTTAGGCAGAGGGGGTCCTGCCAGCTGCCTGCCGAGTGTGTGTGTGCTGGGGTGGGGGCTGGCTCCGGGAGAGGGGCCGGAGGCAGGAGCTGGAGCCCAGCTGTGCCACCAAGCAAGACCTCAGGGCGGCTGCCCAGTGCCGGCAGCTCGGCTCCCCACGCCGCGGCTGGTGTCGTGTGTGGCTGGGTTAGTGTGTGGCTGATGCCCAGAGGCTCTCGGCCTTGTGCTGCTGTCTGCTGTCATCTGGGCTCGAGTGGGCCCCTGTGGGGGAGGCAGAGAGAAGCCTTTCCCCTGACCCACGCCCCTCCCGCACCCCCAGATATTTTAAAGCAAGTCCCAGGCATGTTTCTCCTGGCGATAACTGCAGTGCACCCCCACCTTTTCACCTTTTTTTTTTTTTAGTTAACATGAGCTTTGTACTGTTAACTCAGTAAAATTAGTAATTTTTAATCTCATCCATAACTCAATCATGTATGTTCAGACTTCCCTCATTATCTCAAAGATATTTTTTCCAGTTTATTTCTTCAAATCAGTATCCAAACAAGGTCTAGATGTTGCATTTGGTTTTAGAGTTTCAGGTCTCTTTTCTTCTTTAACAGTCCACACTCCCACCCCTTTAAAAAAAACTTTTTTAAGCACTTGTATTTAATTTGAATTGTATACACATGCACACATATACCTGCAGTAGCACATTAAATACTATTTTGCCATGTCAGCTGATATACAATTCTTAACACTATGTGGAATGCAAAATACTTTTTTCTCTAGGTTAACAAGCATTAAAAAATAAAAAGGTATATTTGCAATGAGGAATTTTAAATCAGGAGAGAAGCTGAGGGAGAATAGAACCATCAATAGTCAGCCAGTAGATACTGTCCACATTTGTATTTTAGAAAATAAGAACCTAATAATTAATCTTAGGTTAATTCTTAGAGTAGTAAAATTTTGCCCTAATACATTTGGCCACAGTGCCATGGGGTAAATTGCAACAGTCTTAGACTTAATTTCCTATTTGCAAGAAAATATTTTAAATACATTTTCTACTTAGTTTATACTTAGGTTGTAGGCATCTAGAATTCTCATTCAAGTTATTGGAGGTAGTTAAAACAACAAAAAAATCTGACTTAATATTTGAATATCCCATCTCAAAATATGTAATAAAAGCTAACATAAATAAAGAGTGTTTACAAACAACCTGAATGTTCTTAGTTCTATTCCTCTTGATTTTGAAAATGAAATTTAAAGCAAAGCATATAAGAATCTGCAGTTTCCTTTTTAGAAGGCTTTTTTCCTCAAAGATTTCATTGAGGCTGACTTTGGTGCTCGTGGTCTCCAGTTATAAATGCAGTCGCTTATTTCCACATGCTGTCAAGGTGATTTCCCAGTCATGGTATTTGAGTAGGTTGGTCCAGAGTCTCAGCCTGCAGCCCACGGTTAGCAGGCTCCTTCTGAACAGTCTTCTTATCCAGCCCTCTGTCCGCTGGGGCTGGGTGTTAGATACCACAGTTGGCTCGCGAGGACCCTGTCCCAAAGAGAAAGGTCCGCTCTGTGAAGATCTGGGTGGCACCGTCACAGAAGGTGGAGAGTGAGACGTGGCAGGCCCTGGAAGATCTACCCTTGTACCCAGGGTGAGCTTGGTCTGCACAGTTAACGCTCTGTGCCTTAAGCACCTGCGTCGTGGAAAGTGATGAGGGTGACAGGCTTGGTGGATGTCCTGCCTGTGGACAAGACGTAACAACTGAACTTTGACCGTTTGATCAGAGAAATTGAGCAACATGAGGGTGTTGATTCCTTTCACCAATACAGCAGCTTCAGGTCTGGGATCCTTTTGCACTTCTTGTTTCTCTTCATGTGGCTTGATAAGAGAGTGCCTGGTTTTTAAATTTTGCCTTGCACACCCATCTCTTCATCGCTGATTGCTCGCACCTCCCCACATCCCCAGCTCGTTCCATACACTCTCTTCTTGTGGCCTTTTTTTTAATTAAAGGCAGAGAGAATTCAGTACCTTCATTTTCCATAGCTTCTCTGAAACCTCTAGCTGAGGGAGAAATGATAGCTGTGGTTGCATCATTTCCCGCTAATCCTGCCACATGGGAATAGACAGTAAGCAGATAGGGACAAACGTAGACCTCGGGCCAGAGCTTCGTCTTCAGCAGGTTATACGGGGAAGTAAAGCCCCTGGAGCAGTCACTTGTTAAAATGTGCTGCAGGGTTTCACCATTTGACCAAGGGCGTGTCTGTCAGCTGCAGTTCGGGGGATACTAGCAGGGCACAGCAAGGCAGGGTGGCGCCGACAGGTAGGCTCTGCTGGGCGGCTCAGCGGGCTCAGTGGGCAGGCTGGGGTCCTGCACACTCTGAGGCCAAGTAACTTCTGCCATCCTGCAAGGCTGGACAAAGACCATCAGCCTCTTCCTGAGCTCTCAGATGATCTGCCCAGGCAAAGGGTCAAGAACAGGCAAAAAGGAGTTGAGTTTTAATACTCTGGTCCACAAGGAACACAGACCTTTCTGAGGATGGAATATCACATTCAGTGATGCACGTAGAGTCTTGGGTAGTTCAGTAACGGTTGTTCTTTCAGGAAACTTCTCTTCCCACAGCAAATCATTTGCTTGATTAGAATCTAAAATTGGGCCCAGCGCCTCCTGTTGATCTCGGGGAGTCCATAGAGAGTGTCATCGGCAATCAAAGGGACAGAGGGGCAGCATGGGCTCGGGGCAGCAGCAGCTCCGCGGCCTTTCCAGCAGGGCTCAACATCCCAGGCGGCTTTTTGAAACTGGGCAAGGAGCCAGGTACCTAGAGAGCCACGGCAAGGGGTGGTGAGCAAACACCCCCACCCCCTTCCTAATGCCATTGATCTGTTGGGAGAACGGAGTGTTTGATTTGTTCAACTATTCATCATTATTTCTTGTAAACTGGTGATTAGATCTAGGGGCTTGATTAGTTGCATGTTCCACTTATTTGGCACAAATAATCCAGGTAGTGCCGTGTACTTGGTGTTACATATGGCTGTTTTCTTGTCCTGATTCTGAGGTTGATAGTTGATTCTGGTGTTTTTTAGTCTAAATCTACTCATTATAAAGTTCTCTTCCAGTAAACTTTTACTTAATGGTTTTTTTCCATTGTGGAATATAACATATTTACATAGACGTGATAACTTTTCAAGGGCAATTTAACAAGTCGGTAGAGTGCAAATTTCAAAGAATGTTACAGGTTACAGTTCAAGTTCCAGTAATTTCTTTATTGTGAAATACAACATGTATGCAAAAAGGTGACAATTTTCTAAGTATGATTTAATTTATATAGGAAATTTCCAAGAATGAGTTACAGTACCATAGTTTCTGTCATTTCCTTACTGTGAAATATATATACAAAAAGGTGATAACTTTCAATTTATAATTTAACAAATAGCTATATAGCAAATTTCAAAGAATGTTATGGGTTACAGTTCCACCATTTCAATTCTTTGTTTTTGGCTTCTAATACCCTAGCAATAGCAACTAAGATAAAGAAAATTATATAGAGATTCAGTTTTCATAATCCTTTGCTAAATTCTATCTTGTCTGTTGCTACCCCTTGGTTTAGTTTAATCACTTCCCACATCTTCAGGGATGTCTAAGCAGTGACCATACTTAATGGTTTTATAATCCATTTGTGATCCTTGCCTAAATTAATTGGAGTTGCAAATAATGATTTCTCAATTCCGTCAAACTTCTACATAGTTGATATTCTTGTAAAGAAGATCTTTTCTTCATCAATAGTTCATACAGGAAATGCAGGGTAAATAATTGATCCTTTTCCCCTTATCAAATTTTATGTTTTTTTTTTTGTGGGTGGTACTGTCAGTACTCTGGCATCTTCACTGGCAGTGGGTGAATCTTTTGTGTCATTGTGGATTCAAAAAGTTTTGCATTTGCTGTATTTCAATGAATTACAGCCATTTCTTTATGCTTAAATTGCCTCACCTTTGGCCACTGAGAACCCTTTTGACTTTCCTTCCTCTTTGTCTGGCACAATCCATTATTCTTTGATAACTTCTTAACTTCTAGCACAAAGAAATGTCTTGGGCTCATCTTATACATTTCTTTCCACAGATCTGGAGTCAACTATTTGTCCAAGAGACCTGTTCCTTTTTAGTGGGACATTTCCTTTTGGGAGCATGGGAAAGGGCAGAGACAGCACGTTGCTGCTGGGTTGTCAGTGCTCAGGGGCCTTTTCTGAGGCCAGAGCCAGGAAAGTGGTGTTTTTAAAAAGAAGAATCATGGATTCTGATGTTTCTCATTAAGGTGGAACTTGGAGGATTTGGGCTACTTTGGATTTTGTACTTACTGCTTTAATGAAAAGCACGATTCCTAATGACATTAACGTAATGAATTGTTTCGTGTTATAATATATCTGTAGTAGTTTGAAAATAATTCCAGTATTGCCACTGACATTAAGACCACTAAGTACATGCTAAATTTCTTTAAAATGCCGTCAAAACAAGGGGTTTTCAAGTTACTGAAAGTGATTCTTTTGGGGCCATGCTATCATCTTGATACATAGTTAGGTTCGTTTGCTTTGGTTGATTTATAGTTTTTTCATTTCACATAAACACGAACATGATCACAAAGTGAAGACTGCGTGGTAAGGCATATTCAGAGAAGCCTCCCTTTCGACACTCTCCCTTCTACCCCTTCTCTGGAGATGGCCGTGAATCCTGTTCTACTCTTGCCACCCTAAAAATCTTGCTTGCGCACTGTTGGCCTATTTTACCCCCTGTTCTTTGGGATAGATCCCTAGAAGTGAGATGGCTAGGTCAAAGGGCAATCAGGTATGTAGTTTCACTGGAGAGAGCCCACCCCCTCCCCCTCCTTAGGACTCGTGTTGACTTGCACCCCTTTCAGGAGTGTACGAGAGCTTGCTTCCCCATAGCCCTGCTGGGCTCATCAGATGCTTGGGTTTTTGCCAGTCTGAACAATAGCTGAGTGTAGCTTTTAATTTGCATTTTTCTGATGAACAAGATTGAGCGTGTCTTCATATCTATGGGCTGTTTGCATTTTTTTTTTCTGTGAACTCACTCATAGATTTTGTCCATTTTTCTGTCAGATTGTTTATCTTGCTCAGTTTCTGGAGCTCGGTGTATTAGGGCTTTTAAAAACCCTCTGTCAGTAGTGTAAGTTGCAAATAATTTTAACAAGTTTGTCATTTGGTTTATGATCTTGCTCATGGTGTGTGTTGCTTTATGGAAGTTTTTTCTTACGTAGTCAGATCTATGAATCTTTTAATTTTGTGTCGTTGTTAGGAAAGTTTTTTCACTTCAAGGTCATAAGATTTATCCATATCCTGGTACTCGTGTAAGGGTGTTCTCACCGTTCTCGTCCTGCCTGTTTGGCGTTTATTGTGAATGGTGTGAGGTACAGTCCCATTTTCACCTTTTTCTGTGGTTATCAGTGTGAACTCCATTTTTAAATGACCATTTTCGAAGACCCCAGTGATTTGATGTGCTGCTTTTATCGTGTACTGAGTTTCCTATTAACTTCGGTCGTCTCTGGGTTTCCCTTCTGACCGGCGGTCGCTCTCTCTATGTGCTGATGCCTGCCATTTCCGCTGTGATGGTCTCGGAGCATGTCTGCGTATCGTGCTGTTACGTGCCCTCCCGCCGTACTGTGCTGCTTTCTCAAGGTGTCTTCATTTGCATAGGCTGCCGTGACGTACTACTGCCGGGTTGGCTTGAACAACAGGAATTTATGGTTGCTTGGTTTTGGAGGCTAGATGTGCAGAATCAGGATGTCGGCAGGATCAGGCTTTCTCAGGAGGCTGCAGTGGCCAGGGGGTGGCTCGCTGGCCAGTCTGTCCCGGTCTCTGCCCCGAGACAGAGCAGGGTGTCTTTTGTCTCCTCCTCTGGCTTCTACAAACTGGCTGCGTCTGAATGTCCTCTGCTCACGAGGACTTCAGTCCTGTCAGATCAGGGCTCACCCTGACTGAGTCGGGCCGTCTGAATAGCGTCTTCAGAGGGCCTGCTTAGGAATGAGTCTGCGCCCACAGGGCTGGGACTGCGCATGGCTTCTGACACCTGGCTGTTCTCTTGTAGTTTGACTCTGCAGACTGTAATCACCATCTTCAAAATCACACTGGTTTTTAAATTTCATCTTGGGAGAGCTGGTATAAATTTCCTCTTGGGAGAATTGGCGTCCTTATAATTTAGACCTCTTACATCTTCTGAGGGGTGTTTTCTGATTGCCAGTAGGCCACCTTTTTGGTTGGGCTTATACCTAAGTACTTATTGTCCTTTTTGTTTGCTTTTCTCTTACCTGTTAGTGGGTCTTCCTTTCTGGTTGTTTTTTGTGTGGATTAAGGCTGTCAATTTCTAGATTCTAATTTTTTGTCCCTGTTATAGACAATAAATTTAATTTAGGAGTAGTTTATAGTAATTTATGCTACAGGCGTAATTTCTGCAGGGACTCTTTTGACTTGGGTTTCCAGTGTACAGTCACATGATCTGCAAGTGGAGAATCTCGCCCTTTTTTTCTCCTGTGTGTTCTCCTTTCTCACTTCGCTGGGAAGTGTGGTGGCAGTAGCAGTGCAGGTGGTGTTTCTTTGTTCAGGAAGGCTTTCAGCTGAGGTGTGTACAGTATCTTTGATTGTGTTAAAAAAATTCATTAATTGCTATTTTCTTGCAAATTTTTATCACAAACAGATTTGAATTTTGTGGGGGTGATGGCTTGATTTTTTTCCTCAGATCTAGCAATGTGAAGTATTCCATAAATGAATTTCCTAATGCTGAGCCACTGTGGGAAGAAACCTCATTTGGTCACAATGTGTGTCACTACAGTGCAGTTGGGGACTGTTTGGAACGGTTCCATGTAAGGTGTTTGCACCGTGTTCAGAGTGAAGGTCAGAACTGCCCTCTGGATCAGGCCTGCAGCCTTCCCAACCGCCTCCCTCCTGTCCCCAGCACGGAAAGGGCTGTGCTCCTTCTCAGCCACGTGGGACTTGGGAGCCTGTTCTGCTGCCTCCGAGCCATAGTTTGCCAGTTCTGTTGAGAACGTGGAGATTGACCGCTGTGAAGCTGCTCACTTGGGCCCAGGGAGGCCTCCCGAGCTGGCTGGTGGTGACACAGCAGAGGCTGCACTGGGTCGTCATGCTCGCCCCTTTGTAAAGGCCTCCCTCCTGGTTAACGGCTGTTTTCTGTATCTTTCTCTTTGGTTTCTCTGCGACTTTAGGATGGGGCTTAAATCTCTTGCGATTTGACTCATGTGTTGAAGGGTTTTGGTTATTTCCATTTTCTTTTCTCTGGTGATTTGTCTAATTTAGCTGGTTATAAAAGAAAAAGAGTGACAGTTTGTTACTAGATATAAGGTTTATGGCTGGAAAAAATAGGCTGGTGCTCCAGAAACACAAGTGCACCTGGTTGGTCAGCAGGTTCTTCCTTTACTCCCACGTGCCTCGCACGGCATTAGCAATTCGGACAGGAACAGAACAAGCCAGACCTTATTCTTGAATATTTCTGTCCTTGTGGTGCTT
This sequence comes from Bradypus variegatus, assembly GCA_004027775.1. NCBI lineage: Eukaryota > Metazoa > Chordata > Mammalia > Pilosa > Bradypodidae > Bradypus > Bradypus variegatus. Next base: position 33,077 of record PVKY010000370.1, on the reverse strand, counting down.
ATAGCCAGGCTAGAAAGACTTTGAAGAACTAAGTCTCCCTGAATAGCCCTGCCCGCTCAGGCGCAGTTGGGGAGCACTCCCTGAGTGAGATTTTTAAGCTGAGACCATGGAAGAGGACGAATCAGGGTCAGCCGGGCGAGGGCACGTGAGAAGGGCATTCGTGCGGGGACAAAACGCTTTTTCTGAACCAGGCCTGTTTCTGTTTCCTTTGGTTCCCTTCCTGCTGCAGGCCTCAGCAACTGTTGCCATTCCCAAAGAACATCATCGCTTTGTTATTGGCAAAAATGGAGAGAAACTGCAAGACTTGGAGCTAAAAACTGCAACCAAAATACAGATCCCGCGCCCAGAGGACCCAAGCCATCAGATCAGGATCACCGGCACGAAGGAGGGCATCGAGAAGGCACGCCACGAGGTCCTGCTCATTTCCGCCGAGCAGGTGTGTGCTGCATGGCACGTGGCACGGGCTCGTCTGGGGTTCCTGCGCTAGCAGGGGCAGCCGCCCTGGCAGCTGTGTGGTGGGGTGAGCTGTGGGCCTGAGTGTCCCTGGAGCCGCGTCTCATGGCCCTGTGCTTTCCAGGACAAGCGTGCTGTCGAGAGGCTGGAGGTGGAGAAAGCGTTCCACCCCTTCATCGCTGGGCCCTACAACCGCCTTGTCAGTGAGATCATGCAGGAGACGGGCACGCGCATCAACATCCCCCCGCCCAGCGTCAGCCGGACAGAGATCGTCTTCACCGGCGAGAAGGAGCAGCTGGCTCAGGCGGTGGCGCGCATCAAGAAGATCTATGAGGAAAAGGTGTGCCGCCAACCCGGCTTGTCCCCCAGGAAGGCAGCCATGCCTTCCCAGCTGCCAGGTGGTTCCCCAGGGCTTCAGAGGTAAAGAAAATGGGGGGCATGCCCTGCACATCAGCTGCCCTCCACATCAGCTGCCCTCCACGCTTGTCTGAAGAGAAAGCCCAAGCTTGAGAAGTGGTGTCTGGGCACTGGCTAGCCCTTGTCCTCACCTGGTGGGGAGGGATACCTGGTCTTGGCCCCCGTCATCTTGCCTGCGTTTCCCTCCGCCCTTCCCTCTTTCTCACTGCCCTTGTGGTGTTCTTGCCTAGAAAAAGAAGACCACAACCATCGCAGTGGAGGTGAAGAAATCACAGCATAAGTATGTCATCGGGCCCAAGGGCAATTCCTTACAGGAGATCCTGGAAAGAACTGGCGTTTCCGTTGAAATCCCACCATCAGACAGCATCTCAGAGACCGTGATACTGCGAGGCGAGCCTGAAAAACTCGGGCAGGCGCTGACTGAAGTCTATGCCAAGGTAACCCTCTGAGAGCAGAGTGTGCTTGGTTGTGGCGGGTTCCGTGCAGTCCTTTATGACCCTTGGTTGGCATTTCCTGGGCCCTGGTGATGATGACAGCGTGTGTCCTGCAGCAGGCAACAGCCTGTCTCGGACCCCTAGGTGAGCGACCCAGCTTTTGTTTTCACATAACCTTGAGTTCTGTAAACCCATGTATTTGCTTTCTTGCTTTTCTTAGGCCAACAGTTTCACAGTTTCCTCTGTCTCTGCCCCTTCCTGGCTTCACCGTTTTATCATTGGCAAGAAGGGGCAGAACCTGGCCAAAATCACTCAGCAGATGCCAAAGGTAAGGAAACACTTTCGATCTGATTAGACTGGGTTTCTTCTTTCGGGTTTTATCATCACATTTCTGGTATTTGTTTTGTTACTGCTGTCAGTCCCGTGAGATGCTTTCCAAGAGTGAGAAATACTTTTCAGAATCCCTTGTGCTGGTGACACGTGCTCCTGTGGGTGTGCACTCACTATGGGGCGGCAGCATAAGTGGGTCCAGATTTCCACACCCACCTTCACAGCCATGTGAACGGGGGTGAGGAAGGGTATGTACTGCAATGTTTGAGTGTGTCTCATCTCATAATAGTGATGTAATAACTTCATCTCAGTTACATCTGTAGCTTTTGAGGAGCACAGCTGGCATAGAACTTGTTTCCTTGTGGAGTTAGTGGGTCCCCACATCCTCCGCGTTCCTACCCTCAGAGTCGGGTCAGGTTACCCCCAGAGACAGAGGCTCCCACAGACCCTGGCGGGAGCGGCACCAGAAAACATCGCTCCTGTTTCATTTAGACGTAGTTTCCAATTTACTTTTTGTAGTCATTTTACTGTTCTTTGGTTCAAGTTCCTCTTCACACCGACAGAATTGCTTCATGTGGCAGTTCCCCTTCCTGAACCGTGTTAGCTTGGACCAGGAACGTGGGGTGGGCTTGACCGTGGAAGCAGGCATCTGTTCCGCTGCCCTTGTGCTGTTTTTCCCATGTGGGCCCTGCCAGCTGTACTGTTCCGAATGCGACCAAAGAGGAGTCGGGGTTCCAAAAGAAGGAAGTAAACAGTCCACGAAAGTAGGGATGGTGGAGGTGTCATTGTCCTCTGGTGGTGAGCACAGTGGAGGCCTTTGCAGTTCCCCTTCTTGGTGAAGGGGTGGATTGTTAGGAAAAGTGCTCTTCCCGCAGCCCCCCTTTCAGCTGTAACGTGACCCCCATGCACATGCGTTTATGTGAGCAGGTTTGGGTCAGCACCTGCCCCTAAAAACGGCGCCTGCTCCAGGGTGACTGCACGCTGGAAGTGGGGGGTCCCTGTAGCTGTACCTCAGCCGTAACCAGCTTGTTCCTTGGTGGTGATTGTTAGGTTCACATCGAGTTCACAGAGGGTGAGGACAGGATCACCCTGGAAGGCCCCACAGAGGACGTAAATGTGGCCCAGGAGCAGATTGAGGCTATGGTGAAAGATTTGGTAAGGGCCCCAGAGCTCAGCGTCTGGGGAAGGAGGCTCTGGTGATGGAGGGAAGGGGCGGTTGCCACCTTGCTGCTGGGCGGGTTGCACATGGGCGGGCATGTGGGAGCACGTGTGCCTGTGTCTCGGGGATCCGGCTGAGCAGCCCACGGGGAGTAGAGCAGGCTCGGAGACCGTTGGGTGTGGACTGCAGTCCAGGGCAGGCATGGGTGCTGGGGCTGGGCTAGGGGGAGGATCTTCCCGGGACCACAAGCTCGTCAGTGGTAAGAAAGGGCAACAGTTGAAGCTTCCTGGTTTTCATTCTGGCTCTGGGTCTGGGTCCATGTAACCATCTCCTTGTGGCCGGACTGCTGTGATGGGCCTGAGCGCTTGTGCCCACTGACGTGCCCCTGTGCTCTTCCCGCAGGTTAGCCGGATGGACTACGTAGAGATCAGCATCGACCACAAGTTCCACAGGCACCTCATTGGGAAGAGCGGAGCCAACAGTGAGTGGGGCTGTCAGCGCAGCGGGCGGCATCCCGAGACCCCGGGGCCTCCGCGTCTTGGGAAGGAAGTGTGCCTGGCACTGCTGCCCGAGCACTGCGACCCTCTTCTGCGTCTGGGAGAGGCTGCTCTCCTCCCTGCTGGGGCCACACTGAGGCCACGTGCCCGAGGGTCCAGGGCTCAGACATGCTCAGCATTCACTCCTGAGTCGGCTGGGGAGGGAGACGTTTCTGGACTCATGCCCAAGGCAGGGGCCTGGCAGTCTCGTGTCTGGGCAGGTGCAGTGTTGACTTCTGTGTCACCACAGTGCGTGTGATGGCATTGATGGGGTGCCCACTGAGAGCCCACCACCAGCCCAGGGACAACCCCTGCTTTGCATAGTCTAAACGCCCAGGGCAGTGCCTGGGTGCCCTGCGATCAGTGTCGTCCCTGTGCTCTCCCTTCAGGCAGACACGCAAGAGGAAGAAAACGCAGGCCCCGTGACCAGAGGGCTCGGTCAGCAGAGGGACCGTCCCCAGCTGGCCTTTGTGATGGGACTGGGGTCTGGGCTGGGCCAGTGCTGGGTGCTGCCCAGGGCGCCCCAGTCTGCTGGGTGTGAGGGTGACTATGGCAGCCCTGCCACAGCCCACCGGCCCGCGCATCTTTGGCATCAGTGTTGCCTTCTCAGGCGTTATTAAATGATGGGGAATGAAGTCTCTGTGTGAAGACTGACTTGAGTCAGTTTTCCCTTTTATGCTAGTTGAACCATTCAAACACCACAAACCTGCTTTTGTTTTGAGTTCATGAGAGAGCTTTTGAGTTTTGGTGGGTCTTTTTTCTCCTTGTTCTTTTTATAAGAACGTAACTTTGGGCGTGAACTGTAGTTCCCTAATTTATCTGGACATGTAGACACATCTGGGCATCGTCCTAATGTTGTAAAGCTGAGGCCACGTCCCACCTGTTGACCCACAGTCCCTGCAGGGCACTCTCTGACACAGGTCTCTCCTCAGGGAGGCCAGGAGTCCCACCTGGTGAGCAGGCAGCACCGAGGAGGTTCTTTGGAGCTTTGCTTCTGCTTGGTCTAGTTGTGGTAGAATGGAGACTGTTCTGTGTCCCAAACACTCTTCTGTGTTTGCTCCCAAGTAAACAGAATCAAAGATCAGTACAAGGTGTCCGTGCGCATCCCCCCCGACAGCGAGAAGAGCAACCTGATCCGCATCGAGGGTGACCCGCAGGGCGTGCAGCAGGCCAAGCGCGAGCTGCTGGAGCTCGCCTCCCGCATGGTAAGGAGCAGGCTCCCGGGTCCATCGGGCCCAGTGTGCCGGGAGGGCTGGCGTTTCTCTCCCCCGCCCCGGGTCAGCCGGCGCACCCTGGATCCCAGCACAGTGTGCTGCACGCTGTGCTGCAGGCACCCTGGGGTCACCTGCCTGCTCCCGACTCCAGAGGTGCTGGTGGACTTCCCTGGGTCTTAGAAGCACACCAGGTGATGGCGACATGCAGCCCGGGCCGAGAGCCTGGTGTCTGCACCTGACCCTCGGCATCCAGAGAAAATTGCTCACACACCGTGGGTGCTTGTAGCTCAGCACTGGGGGCCCCAGGAGATATAGTCCCTCCGCTGATTGCTTGGGGAGCAAGGCCCCTGACCAGGATTTCACATCATCCAGGGTTGCCCCAGGCATTCCGGTCCACTCCTCTCATCCCAGTCCAATACTCATATCAGGGAGCTCTCGACGTGGAGGACCACCTTTCTTGTCAAGGGTGATTTTTACCCACCCGTTTGGGGGTTTGCCGTAGCCTCCAGCCACGTCCCTGAGAGCTCATTCCTCAGGCCTCCTGCCCTGGCTCTCCCCTAGCTCCGCCAGCTCTGACCCTGGCCTCTTCCCGGGCCCATCGCCCAGAGTGGATGGTGGCTTTTCAAACCCTTGTTTCTCTGTCATCTGAGCCAGCATCTTTCAGAAGTGTGTACGTCGATAGGTTGGCTGATAGTGTCCTCCCTGCCTTCCAGCTCTGTGCATTCTGTGTTTCTTCTGACTTTTTTTTTCTTAACTTTTTATTTTGAAATACTTTCAAACTTAAAGGACATTTATAAAAGTATAAAAGCCCCAGAGAACATAACCCTATCCCCTAGATACACAAGATATACCAGTTTTTTTTTGTTTTCTGTTTTTTTTTTTTTGGAAATTCGAACTTACAGGAACAGTTGCAAAAACCATACAAACCCCATACACAGAACTCCAGTATACCCTGACCCCCCTCCCCTGATACCCTGATCCACCAATTTTTAACATGCTGTCACACCACCATTTCTCTTTCCCTCCCTTCCTCCTTTTTTATCTATCTTCCATCATCTATTGCTTTGTTTTCTGAACATATGAGAGCAAGCTGCACACATACTTGAACAAACAATATAATTCACATATACAGTTCTCATGAACAAGAACATTTATTTATGCAGTCACGTTGAGTACAGCTAAGAAGTTCAGGAAATTCAACATTGATACAAAGCTTCCATTCTATATTTCCTTTACTCTTTCTTACATCCCAGCTGTGTCCCTTTGGGCCTCCTCTCCTCCATCCTCAGATCCCATCCAGGATCATCCTTGGCATTTGTCATTATCTATTTAGACTGTCTTTTTTTTTTTTTTTGCACTTGTGGAATCATATATACAGCCTCAGTCTTCCCATTCCAACCCCTCCCTAGCATTCCATTAGTGGGATTAATCACATTTAGAATGTTGCAATGCTATCACCTTCCCACCATCCATTACTAGAAATTTCCCTTTACCCCAAACAGCAATCCTACTCTCATTTCTTAACTCCCCATTTCCCCTTCCCCCACTTCTCGTAACCCATACTCCACTTTTCATCTCTGTGATCATATTCTTTGATGCTTTCTTTGTGTTTGCCGTGGGGCTTAAATTTAACCTCTTAAGTCTGTAACAATCTTGTTTTTCTTTGATACCAACTTAACTTCAATAGGACATATAAACTATGTTCCTATACTCCTCCATTCCCCCACCTTTATGTAGTTCTTGTCAAAAATTACATATTTTACATTGAGTCCAAAACCACTGATTTATCATTACAGTTTACGTATTTTAGATCCTGTAGGAAGTAAATAGTGGACTTACAGATCAAAAATATAGTAGTATTGGTATTTATATTTACCATGTGATCTTTACTAGAAATCTTTATTTCTTCATGTGGTTTCAGTCAGTTGTTTAGTGTCCCTTCCTTTCAGCCTGCTCAATTCCCATTAGCATTTCTTATAGGATTCATCTACTGATGATGAAGTCCCTTAGTTTTGATTATCTGGGAATGTTTTCATCTCCCTCTCATTTTTACCCTCCAGGTGTTTGTGAATTTTCTAAGTCTCTGATGGTTATTGACTTCTATTTGTATTCCATTGTGGTCAGAGAATGCGCTTTGAATAAATTCAATTTTTAAAAAAAATTTATTGAGGCTTGTTTTATTTCCCAGCATATGGTCTATTCTGGAGAAAGATCTGTGATCACTAGAGAAGAATGTGTGTCCCAGTGACCTGGATGTAATGTTATATATATGTCTGTTAAATTTCTGTATCTCTTTCTCTCCTTTCTTTGTTTCTCTGCTGGTAGGGCTCACTTTAGTATCTGAAATAGGGCAGATCTTTTATTAGCAAAATCTCTCAGCATTTGTTTGTCTGTGAAAAATTTAAGCTCTCCCTCAAATTTGAAGGAGAGTTTTGCTGGATAAAGTATTCTTGGTTGGAAATTTTTCTCTCTCAGAATTTTAAATATGTCATGCCACTGCCTTATTGCCTCCATGGTGGCTGCTGAGTAGTCACTACTTAGGCTTATGTTTCCTTTGTATGTGGTGAATTGCTTTTCTCTTGCTGCTTTCAGAACTTGTTCCTTCTCTTCAGTATTTGACATTCTGATCAGAATAAATCTTGGAGTGGGTTTATTTGCATTTATTCTATTTGGAGTTCGCTGGGCATTTATGCTTTGTTTAATTATATTGTGTAGAAGGTTTGGGAAGTCTTCCCCAGCAGTTTCTTTGCATGCTCTTTCTAAACCTTTACCCTTCTCTTCCCCTTCTGGGACACCAATGATTCTTAAATTTGGACATTTTATTTTATCTGTCATGTCCCTGAGATCCATTTCAATTTTTTCAATTTTTTTCCCCACTTTTTTGTTCTTTAATTTTCCGTTCTGTGGTCCTCGAGGAGGCTGAGTCATTGTTCAGCTTCCTCTAATCTTGTATTATGAGTATCCAGTGTCTTTTTAATTTGGCCAACAGTTTCTTTTATTTCCATAAGATCTTCTATTTTTTTATTTACTCTTGCAATTTATTTTTTATGCTCTTTTAGGGTCTTCTTTATGTCCTTTATATCCTGTGCCATGTTCTTCTTCGTGTCCTTTATAGCCTGTGCTCTCATTGTTTCTCTTTAGTTCTTTGATTAATTGCGCCAAGTACTGTGTCTCTTCTGACCTTTTGATTTGGGTGTTTGGGTTTGGGTTCTCCATATCATCTGGTTTTATAATATGCTTTAAGATTTTCTGTTGTTCTTGGCCTCTTGGCATTTGCTTTACTTGATATGGTTCTTTCAGGGTCTAAGAAATACCAATCTCTAATTTGTCAGATCTACAACTTGGTGGCATACACTTTCTCTAACTAACCAGCAGATGGCTTCTGCAAGTCACCTATTCCCCTCAAGTCAGTTCTCCCCAACTTTGTGGTGTGTTGGAATCTGAATCTTGTGAGGTTCAATTGGTGAAATCAGTTTGGGTGTGTTGTTGGTGCTGTCCACCCTGAATGTGGGGCATGTGTCTGGGTGGTTAGGAAGGCAGGGCAGCTTTAATAATCAAACCTCCCAGGTGTTCCTGGAGATTTAAGGCTATTGCAGGAACCTAAGCCTTCATTTCAGTCTTGCCACAGATTGTCGTTGCCACTGACCCACAAGTCCTTGGTATTGGCATAGGGTCCCTGGGATTTCTGAGCGAGTCCCCCTTCTCAGCCATGCTCTTCCAGGACCCCTGCCGAGGGGAGGCTGCACCACGTCAAAGGTGTGCGCCAGCCCTCCAGGGAAGCCCTGGGCTGCCGGGCCGTGCAGGGGTGTTCCCAGCCTGTTGTAAAGATGATTGAATGGGGCGTATTAACTTCCCCGTTTGCACAGCTCCACCTTCCCAGCTCCGGGACAGTTAGCTGTGGGTGCACTAAAGGCCACTGTCCACAGCCAATATTGTGGTGTGTGTGCAGTGCTGCAGGAAACGCTCCCCGTCACACTGGGACCCTTGGCGCAGCTCTGGGCTATGGGTCTGGCTCTGGGCAGGAGCATCCCCAGCCCGCTGGGGAAGTGGTTGCAAGGGGCGTGGTTTCTTTCTCCTTTTGGCTCCTCTCTGCCCCCTGGCCCCGAGACAGTCAGCAGCGGGTGTGGGAAGGGCTATTCTCTATGCCAGACACCGAGGCGTGCCGTGCTTCACTGTGCGGTTCTCACCATTGTATCCGCAGTCAGTCCCAGGTTTTTTTTTTAAAAGAACTAGTCATCTCCAAATGCCAACCCATGGTTTCCCCACACTACAGCACAGCTGCTGGACTTTCAGCCAGCTGACTCACTCATTTCAGAATGCAGACTCCTGGTTTCACCAAATGCACAGTCCCTGTGGATTTAGCAGACCTTGTTCTGCTGGTGCATCGCTGGAACTGGTGTTCAGGGTCACTTTCTGGCTTTTAATTTTTCACAGAGGTGTTTTTTTGCCCTGTCTTACCTAGCCACCATCTTGGGTTCTCCCAGATACGCCAATTTTAACACTTTTCTCCATTTGCCATGTTATTCCGTCTGTCCATCCATTCTCTGAATGTCTGAGTGCAGGTTGTATACATCAGGCTCATGAACACTCAAGCTGCCATGGACATTTCCTAAGAACAAGGATATTCATTCATGTAACACCTTAAATGCACTTACCCAGTTCAAGAAATTTAACGCTGATACAAAGCTTACAGTCTGTATTCCAGTTCTTTCACATGACCCAGTAATGTCCTTTTGAGCCTTTTTTCCTCCCCTACTCTATTCCATCCAGGATCATGTATTGCATTTAATTGCACTGTCTCTTTAGTTACTCTTTTTTCTTTTCTTTTTTTTTTTTTTTACATTGTGGGAACATGTTTCTGACTTAGATTTTCCCATCTCAGCCCCTCCCAGGCATGCCATCGAATGGGATTGGCCACACCCACAATTATGCAGTACCTTCACCTCCTCCAGTGCTAAAGTGCCCCCATTCCCCATGTGGAAACCCTGCAGACCTTGTGTGCCAACTGCGTCACCCCTGCCACCTGTCCCTGGCAGCATGTGTTCAACTTCTGTCTCCAAAAGCCTCCATTTTTTCCAAAACTCTCTTGAGCAGCTCTTGTTGGGCCAGTCTCATGGTGACAGACTGCCTCTGCTTTCTTTTGTCTTTTTGTTGTGTTGTTCTGTCCCTCATTTTTGAAAGCCTGTTTTCTCAGTTATAGAATTCTTGGTTGGCAGTGTTTTGCTTTCAGCACTTTAAGTATGTCTTCCTTCTGCCTTCTTGCCTCCATGGTTTCCAAGGAGAAGTCAGCATTTAATCTTATGGATGCCCCCTTGTATATGATACATTGCTTCTCTCTTGTGGTTTCCAGAATTTTCTCTGTATTTTTGGTATTTTAGTTTTGTTACGCCGCAGCATGGGTCTATTTGGGTTTATCCTATTTGGAGTTCATGGAGCATGTTGGATGTGTAATATTCGTGTCTTTAGTTAAATGTGGGGAGTTGTCAGCCGCTATTTTTTTTTTTAATATTCTCTCTGCCCCTTTTAGCTCCTTCTTCTTCTGGAGTTCCCACCACTCAGCTTCCTCAGGCTCTGTTAGCTTCTCTTGTTCTTTCTTCTTTCTGTTCTTCAGGCTGGATGATTTCACTTGCCTTATCATCAGGTTCTGTAGGTTCTTTCCTCTGCCAGTTCTGGTCTGGTGTTGCACCTGTCAACTGAGAAATAAACTGAGCTGCAAGGCAACAGAGGCATTTATTTTGGGTCTTAAAATTGCAATTTGTGGAGCATAGATTCAGGTAGCCTCCCACGTCGTGTTCAGTCTTGGCATTTCCAGGCAAGAGGATTAAAGGGAAAGAGGATTCGGCACGGTGTGGTTGGCGGACGGCTGGGGTGCTGTAGTTGGCCTTCATGTGGGGGGCTGAGTCCTTTCTCCTGGGGTTTGTGGTCTGGTGCACGTGTCCTTAGGGTTTTGAGGAGCACTGGTGCTTGGGGGTTAGCACCCTTGGCAGTTAGTGGTAAGAGCACCTGCGGAATGACCTCATCTCCATTTTAAATCTTTTAGCCGTTTTCTTTTACTTTTTTTTAACTCATGTTTAAAATTTCTGTTACTGTGTTCTATAGCTCTGTTTGGAACCTTTTCATAATTTCCATCTCATCTCTCTATTGATATTCTCTGTGTTCCTCATTTCCTTTAGTTCTTTGTCCATATTTTCCTGTAGCTCTTTGAGAATATGTAGTACTATTTTTTGAAGTCTTGGGTATGTCTCAGTTTGGTCCTCCTCTTTGATGGTTTCTAATGCTTTAATCGTCTTTTCCTGGGCCATTGCTTCCTATGTCTTGTGTGTATTGTAACCTTTGATTGAAACCTGAACATTTTCCTATTTTAAAGTGTTATCCCTGGAATTTGGACTCTGAGGCGACTGTTCCTTAAGCTTGTATCCAGCTAGCATTACAACAGTGCTTTCCTTGAATGCCAGGAGCTAACAGAAAGAAAAGGAAAGAAGGAATAAAAGGAAACCCCCTTCCCAGTCTTTGCAGGTTGACCTGTGGGAGCTCACAGGGCTTACCCATCCAGTGAGCTTGGAGAAGAGCCCCAGGCCAAAGCGCAGGGGCCTCCCTGATCCTTTCTGCACACTTGGGCATGTGCTCTCCTCCCCAGGAAACAGCCTCCTCCCGGGTCCGGGTGCTGCACTGTGTGTCCTGTCCCAGGCGGCACGGCTTGCCTGCTGCTCCCTGGCTGTCTGTCAGCAAGCCTTGGTGCACACCGGGCAGGTTCTGGGACAGTGAGTCCCTCGGGCACCACCAGACTGGGGAGACGTCCATTCTCCCAGTGTGTGCACGACGGGCACTGGCTCCTCTGGGATCCGGACCGTGGATCCCCCTGCTTTTAAGTGGCCTTGTCTTGATCACCCTACACTGCAGCCCTCCAGCTGCTTTCTGGAGCTCCACAAAGGCGTCTTCAGGGGCTCAGCGCTTCTGGGAGGTCGAGGCCCTGCAGCCTCCATCTGCCATCTTAGTTGGGAGCCATGTGGGTCCATGCCCAAGGTGGTACCGTTGTTCCTTGGCTGTCCGAGTTCAGGAGGGATCAGTCCGTGCTGTGCAAAGTGCTAAGCCTTGAAGTGGTGACTATTGTGGTGAACTCTGCTAGCCCGTGACCCCAGGGTGTGCTGCAGGGCTCAGGGCTGCTCTCCGGAAGGCACCCTCCTGCTCAGTGGCCGCACGGCTGTCTGCAGTGGACTTGGGTCAGTCCCCAGGGCTTCCTGAAGCCACTCTCGTTGCAGGGGAAGGAGGGGGCCGCTCCCCTTGGCTTGTGACGAATGACACGTACTTAAATTGTCTTTTTTAGGAAAATGAGCGCACCAAGGATCTAATCATTGAACAGAGGTTTCATCGCACAATCATTGGGCAAAAGGGTGAACGGATCCGTGAAATTCGTGACAAGTTTCCAGAGGTAAAGATTTTGTAAACATGTTCTTTTTTTAAATCCTCTAGGAGTGACTTGATTGGTAGTTACAGTATATGGTATTTTGTAATCTAATCCTTGTGATAATCACACTCAGTCTTGCCATGATTTGTTTTAGGTCATCATCAATTTTCCAGATCCAACACAGAAGAGTGATATCGTCCAACTCAGAGGCCCCAAGAATGAGGTGGAAAAATGCACGAAATACATGCAGAAGATGGTGGCTGACCTGGTAGGAAGGATGCAGCTTGCACCTGTTGTCACATGGTGGCTTGGGTGGGGAGGAGCATGGGTCACTCAGGATCCCTGGTCCTGCTCCTGGGCCCTCCCTCAGATGAGCACAGGCCCCGGGTCGCTTGGTGTTCTCCTGTAGGAGAGAGCTTTAACACCAAGGAAACGCGCAGTCATTTATTGATACACGATTTTTCTCAAAACTAAAAGGGGAAGCAAGCGTTTTGGGAAGTGGTGGGGTGGTTGATGAGAAGGTTCCTTAAGGGACCTGGAGCAAGGGCAGGGCTGTCCCCAGGTAGACCATGAGGAGGGTCCCAGCAGTCACTTCTGCACGGAGCACAGGGGTCTCACTTGGGCCCCTGCGCTGAGCAGCCGTCAAACGCTGGGGTTTCTGGGGGTCGCACGTTGTGTGTGCCGTCTCGGTCCATGTTCTTTGGGGAGCATCGAGAAGGATGCCTGGCTAAGTACAACTGCTTCTGGGCTGTGGAGTGTGTCTGCAGGTGGCAGGTGGCATGGGGGTTGCATTGCATGCTGCTCTTTAAAAAGGGGCTGTGTGTCAGACCTTGGTAGTTACTGGACAGGTCTCATCTGCCTCGTGACAAAGCCTGGAGGTCAGATAGGTGAGGGGAGAAGTGGGATCTGAACCCGTGTTTAGGGAGAGCAGGGCTCGCCTTTTCACACCGCCATCCGAGTGGAAGGGATGCCTCGCTTGCTAACGTGGGTGGTTCATTGTGCCATGTCTTTTGTCTTTAAGGTGGAAAATAGCTATTCAATTTCCGTCCCAATCTTCAAACAGTTTCATAAGAACATCATTGGAAAAGGTGGCGCAAACATTAAAAAGGTGACCGCTTGCCCCCTGCATCTTGGCTCTTCCTGCCCCCAGTCCTGTGCTCCTAGCGTGTCCACTGCAGGAAGTTGGCTTCTCATGGTCGTCTCCCTCCTTGCAGATCCGTGAAGAGAGCAACACCAAGATCGACCTTCCAGCAGAGAACAGCAATTCGGAGACCATCATCATCACGGGCAAGCGGGCCAACTGCGAGGCCGCCCGCAGCCGGATTCTGTCCATCCAGAAGGACCTGGTAACGGTGGGATCTGGGGTCTCTGGCTCAGCCTCTGGATCTGGCCAAGCTCCGGTACGCGGGGCCAGCTGCCCAGCCTCTTGTGGCGCAGCCGGTGACTCTGCGACTCTGCTTGCCAGCAGCTCCCCTGCCGCTTCCCTCGCGGGCGCCACCTTCCATGGTCCGTAGCATTCAACTCGGGTGCTTGTTTAGTAGACGATTCCTGTACATCAGTTTTCATGCCACTTAAAACTCATCATTTTCTGAAGGTGCTGACAAAATTTTATCTTCAGTTTTTTTAGATTAGCATGCAATAAACTGCACCTGTTTGAAGTGTGCATGTTGATAACTTGACGTATGTGTGCATCCGGGAACCCATTGCCACAGTCAAGACAGTGAACATATCCACCACTCCCTTCATAATCCCTCCTCAGTCCCACTGGGGCCCCCCATCCCTTCTGCTGTCGCAGTCCTGTCCCCTGGCAGCCTGCAGTCTGCTTTCAGTCACAGGAGGTTTGTTTGAATTTTCTGCAGTTTTATATAAATTGAATCAAAATATGCACTCTATACTGGGGCCCGCTTCTTTCACTTTGCATAATTATTTTGAGATTTGTCCATGTCATCACGTGTCAATACTTCATTTTATTTTATTGCTTAGTGATATTTCATTATATCACTAGATCATCTGTTGCTTTTGTGTTTGGTGCTTTGTGTCTTTCAAGGAGACTTTGGTTTCAGCCAAGTTGTTAAATTTATTGGTGTGAGGTTTTTCATAATATTCCTTAACTACTGGTTTAGAGGCATCCTGTACATTTTTGTATGTTGTGTTTTCCTTTTCAGTCAGTTCAAAATACTCTTTCCTTTTGGTTTCTTCTTGGACCTGTGGGTTTTCCAGAAGTATAGTATTGAAACATTTCCAAATATCTGGTAAGCTTTCCAGACAGTGTTCTGTTACACTTTTCTCATTTAATTTGTTGTGGTCAGAATATACTTTGTGCTACTTGATTCCTGTTGAATTTATTGAGGTTGATTTTCTGGCCCAATATGTGGCCAGTCTTGGTAATGTTCTGTGTGCCCTTGAAAACAGTGTGTTCTAAGGCATGAAATATTTGGGTCTGTTATATATCCTCTCGGTGAACTGGCCCCTTTATGATTCTGTTCTTTATCCTGAAGTCTTTCTCTGATGGATTTCTTTCAGGCAGCTTGCTTTTTTATTGAGTCTGACAAGCTCTGCCTTTCAACTGGAATATTTAGGCCATTTACATTCAATATGATTTCTTTTTTTTATGGTTGGGTTTAAATTTGCCATCCTGCTATTCATTTTCTATGTGTTGCATCTGCTCTGTTCTCTTTTTCTCTTTTCTGCCTTTCTTTTGGATTGAGTATTTTTATGATTCGTTTTGTTGGCGTATTAGACTTTGTTTTGTTATTTTAGAGGTTGCTTTATAGCTTATAGTGTACCACGAAGTGGCTTTATACCAGTCCAGGTATAGTTTAGGAAACTTCTCCCTCTTCCACTTCTCCCTCGCCCCAGCCTTTGGGCTTCATTGTCATGCCTCTTACCTCACATGTGTAAGCCCCACAGGACATTGTTGACTGTTTGCTGGCCCACTTAGTTATATTTTTAAAAGATTTAAACGGTGAGAAGAAAATCTCAGGTCACCCACGTTTCTGGCGTCCCTCATTCCTTCTTGTAGACCCTTGTTTCCAGTTTCCTTCTGTGCACAGGAGGCCCCTCCACATTTCTCGTAAGCCTGCTCTGCTGGTGATGAACTCTGTTTTTGTATGTCTGAAAATTTTTTATTTGCCTTCATTTTCAAAAGAATTTTTGTTCTCGGTGCATAAGATTTTGTTTCACTGTCTTCTCACGGGTGTTCTCGGGAGAAGCTCATGGCACACTTGGGTTTGTTCCTCCAGACACAGAGCGTCATCTTGCCTCGGGCTGCAGTGAGGTTCGCAGCAGCTTTGAGCAAGTTGTGACCTGCCTCGGGAGGTTTTCCTCATGTTTCTTTGTGCTTCTTGGATGTGTGGGTTTGGAGTTATTGTATTTGGAATTTTGGTCATTATTTCTTAAATTTTTTTCCATTAACTGCTTCCTTTCCTCTCCGTCAGGGAGTCCAGTTACACACATATTAGGCTGCTTGAAGTTGTCTTGCGGGTCACTGACGATGTGTTTATTTTGGGAGGTGGGTTTTTTTTCTACATGTGTTTTTAAGTTTATTAATTTTCTTTATCTCACCTCTGTGTTTAATTAATATGTTTAGCCTGTCCTTGAGCTTTAGTGTTCTGGTCTCCTGATTCTAGTACCTGTGTCAGTTCTGAGTTGTTTTTGATTTAGTGATTGCTTCCTCAATCCAGGTCATTTCTTCATGTCTGGTATTTTTTTATTGGATGCCAGGCATTTGGAATTCTTTATTGGATGCTGGGTAATTTCATATTCCTGTACACACTTTTGGGCTTTGTTAGTTGTTAAGATTTGTTAGAGTCAGAGCAGTGTTTAGTCTGTGGTCAATTGTTTCCTGCTTCTGGGATGAGACCCCCTGAAGACCACACGTGGGTGTCACACAGCCGAGGTGACCCAGGCTGGCTGGTGGGGCGGGTGCTGACGGTGGGAACGCGGGCACCGTTCCTTTGTTTCCTGCTTCTGGGATGAGACCCCCTGAAGACCACATGTGGGGTGTCACACAGCCAAGGTGACCCAGGCTGGCCGGTGGGGCGGGTGCTGATGGTGGGAACACGGGCACCGTTCCCTCTGATCCTTTCAGGGAGGTTTTGTCTGTGCTGCTCTATTCCTCTCCAGCGTTCCGTCCCACACACTGTAGGTACCGTGATCACCCCAAACTAGTAGCTCTGTTTTTTTAACTCAGGGAATCTGCCAGCCCCCACTCCCTCTTGCATAGCAGGAAGCTGGGGCAGTTGCAGGGCTCACCTGGTTTGTTTCCTGTCTCTACTGTCTTGAAACTGTTGTTTCGTGTTTTTTGTCAGTTGTTGGCTTTTTAAGTTGTTGCAGGTAAGAGGGTAAATCCAGTCCCTGCTGCTTCATCTGGCTAGAAGAATAAGAAAAGTTTACGTGTAGGCATCCTAGAGCCAGAGGCTTGCCAGGAGTTGTAAAGAACCATGCCTTACATTCTGCAATTGCAGCTTTCTTTCCAAGCTGTGTCCACCCCCCACCCACGTTACAGGCACAAGGACTCTGGCCCCCTCTTCAAGCACGTGGTCTCACACACTGTGGTCTCTTTTCCTCCAGCCCTTTCTTACCACATGAAAACATGACTTCCTCTTGCTGTATGCTTGATTCCAGGCCAACATTGCTGAGGTGGAGGTCTCGATCCCCGCAAAGCTGCACAACTCCCTCATTGGCGCCAAGGGCCGTCTGATCCGCTCGATCATGGAGGAGTGTGGTGGGGTCCACATTCACTTCCCGGTGGAAGGTTCTGGAAGTGACACTGTTGTCATCAGGGGGCCTTCCTTGGACGTGGAGAAGGCCAAGAAGCAGCTCCTGCACCTGGCGGAGGAGAAGGTGAGCATTTCCACCTGGTGGGACTCGCTCACACCTGGGGAGTAGGTTGCCTTCTGTCACTTGACAGGAAGCTTGTTTCTTGCTTCAGGTGTCCTCGCTGTGGAAAACCTGAACTGCCTTTGCTTTGCCTCTTTGAGTCTGCCCTTGCTGTGCTCATTTGGGTGTTTGGGTGGTTTTGTGCATTCAGGAGGGTCAGAGAACTGAACGTGGTGTTGTGAGGAAGGAAGACAGAAGTCCGACTTTCATGTGTTGATTCCACCTCCTTCGTCTGTGACCCCAGACCTGCTTCCTGTCCTGGGGACTTGGTTTTCTCATCTGGAGTCAGACGTTCAGACAGTCTTTAAGGGCCCGTCTGGGTCTGGATGCCCGTGTACAGAATATAGGAAATTTGCTCTGTGGTTTTTTTATTTTCTTCCATTTTTTGTGTAATTTATACACAGGGAAACTCCCCCTCTTTGGTGTATAGTTCCGAATTTTGGCAAACACGCAGAACAGCATAATCAAAAGTCCTGTGACCATCACCCTGAGAAAATCCCCGTTGACCTGCCTTTGCTCCTTTGTAGACCTGTGCATGGGTCCATTTCTGCAGTCTTCTGTCCTGGCAGCACGGTGCCTCAACACTGCAGCCTTGTATACATCTCGAAGTCGGGCATTGTGAGTCCTTCGGGTTTGCTTATAAAAAACGATTTGGCTGTTCTGGATCCTTGGCTTCGCATCAGCATTTTGGAATCAGTTGGTCAGTTTGTAGAACATAGAGCCCCATTGGTGAAGACTGACAGCTCAGTGCTTACTGCATCTTCTGGTCTGTATCTCCCTGTATTTTCAGATTGTGATTTTTCATTTCCTGTAAAGTTTTAACCACTGTTGTACATGGTAGTTTTTATTCATTTCATTTTCCAGTTGTGTATTGTTAGTGTATAGAAACACATTTGATTTTTACGTATTGACCTTACTTGTGCGCCCACGCTGTATGCTCGTGTTAGTTCTAGTAGCATTTTACAGACTTCTGTAAGTTTTCTAAATAGAAAATCAAGTTGTTTGGAGATAGACGGTTTTATTTTTTTCTTCCCAGTCTGTGTGCCTCTTATTTCACTTTGTCCTCTTGCATCACTAAGGCTCTTGGTGTAGCCAGCATGCTGAGAGAAGACGTTGAGAATGGCGTCCACTGTGGGTCTCTCCTCGCTCTTCATTGGGTTGAGGGGCCCCTTCTGTTTTGAGTGTGCTGGATTTGGGTTTGGATTTGGTTGGGTTTGGTTCCCCCAGAAAGGATGTCAGATTTTGTCAAGTCCTTTTTCTGTACCTGCTGAGAAGTCCACGTGGATTTTCTTTTCTGGTTTATGTTGAACCAGCTTTGCTTGCCTTTCTGCAGTGCGCTCCCCCTGGTTGTGCTACGTTAGCCTTTTACCGTGTGCTGGAGTGGATCTGCTGCTCTGTGCATCTTTGTCTGAAGAGTCCAAGATTCCCACCATGGCTTTGTGCCCCTCTCAGTTACTTAGTACTCCACATGTTGGCAGGTGCTTTCTTTTCTTTTCCTTTGTGTTCTTTAGTGATTGTGGGCCAGATTCGAGGCCCGGAGGAAGGAGAGTAGAAGAATGTGTTCTGTGAGTTACGCTGGAGCTGGTGTGTCCCTGTGGCAGCCTCTGCAGGGACTGGGCCCTGGTTTCTGGGTGTCACGCAGGGCCTTGCCATCATGGGAGGCCTCTGGGGGTGCGTCTGTAACTGTGGCCTTGGTCAGCTGGGCCTCTTGAAGCTTGCAGATTTGAGCATTCCTTCCAGTGTGTGGCGGAGGGATGGGGTGGTGTTAGGAGAATCAGAAAGGGCCCTGTGCTTGTTTCTGTCACCCCTGGAAGGAAAGGAGGCAGGACTGTGGGGACTACCTTTCGTGTGTGTGAAGTATTTCATATAAGAGAAGTCATACGATGTCAGCCCTTTTGTCTTGGGCTCGTTTCACTCAGCGTGATGTCTTCACTGTTCGTCATGTTGCGTATATCGGAACGGCACTCCTTTCTCCTGTTAGATGGTGTTCTGTTGTATGGCTGTGTGCCCTCATTTTGTTTGCTGTCTGCCTTTGGACAGTGTACAGCCTCTTTTCCATGGTGCTGTTTGGGTGAGGCTGCGGTTAGCACCGTCGGAGCAGGCCCGGCCCCACATGGGAGCGTTTGTGGCTATGTGAGGAGAGTGCCATCCCCTGCTGGCGTCCACCAAACCCCCCGTGCCGCCTGCACTGCTGGCCGGGTCGGTGGGCCTCAGGCTGACAGGTGTTGGGTTGTTCCCGCAGCAAACCAACAGCTTCACTGTTGACATCCGCGCCAAGCCGGAATACCACAAGTTCCTCATCGGCAAGGGCGGAGGCAAAATCCGCAAGGTGCGGGACAGCACCGGTGCCCGCGTCATCTTCCCGACAGCTGAGGACAGGGACCAGGACCTGATCACCATCATTGGGAAGGAGGACGCGGTCAGGGAGGCGCAGAGGGAGCTCGAGGCCCTGATCCAGAACCTGGTGAGGCTCAGCTCCTGGGGTGAGGCGTGGAAAGCATCTTCCCTGCCCAGCCAGCTGATGGCTTGCTTCTTCCCCACTCGCTCCCATCGCAGGATAATGTGGTTGAAGACTCCATGCTGGTGGACCCCAGACACCACCGCCACTTTGTCATCCGACGAGGCCAGGTCTTGCGGGAGATTGCCGAGGAGTACGGCGGCGTGATGGTTAGCTTCCCGCGCTCCGGCACCCAGAGCGACAGGGTCACCCTCAAGGGTGCCAAGGACTGTGTGGAGGCTGCCAAGAAGCGCATCCAGGAGATCATCGTGGACCTGGTACGCGCCTGCCCCGCTCTGGGGACCAGAGACGGCAGCCCTGTCTGTGCGGACAGGTCGTCAGGTTTCTCGGAGTGTTTGGGGAAACCTTTCAGACAGAGTTCTTAGGGATCGCGTCTCCCCTCTGGCCTTGCCCACCCCTTCTTCCTCTATTCGATGGTGAAGGTGGCCTCCATCAGGTGGCTGGAAGGACTGAAAGGGGGGCAGTGTGAGAGCCCAGGGCTCACTTGCTTCCTTTCCTCCGTTGTGCATCCCTCAGGAAGCTCAGGTGACGATCGAATGTGCTATACCCCAGAAATTCCATCGCTCTGTCATGGGCCCCAAAGGTTCCAGGATCCAGCAGATTACTCGAGATTACAACGTTCAGATCAAGTTCCCAGACAGAGAGGAGAACCCAGGTGGGTGGCATTGTGTGCTCGGTTGTTCCTGGGAAGCAGGAAGGGCGAGAGGCCTTTTTCCCACTGTCTTGCCAGGCGTTTCCAGGGCCTGGCTCCTATTGAGGCGTCACCCAGCTCCTTCCACCCGGCCTGGCAGGATGGGCCCAGGGCCTCCTGGGGAGCTGGGGGGGGCGGGTTGTCAGTCGCGCCACACAGGGACACGTGTCCTTTGAGTGCCGTAGGGACTGGCAGGCCAGCGACAAGGTCGGAACAGCATGGAGCTTGCCGGGCCTCACCCGGAAGCCCCTGGGTCCTCTTGTTTCTTGTGGGATGATTTGCATTACAGCTGTCACTTTTGGGTCTCACACTTGAATAGTTATTTGAACTTATTTTGATGATTTCACACTTGAAGAAAAATTATGAGCAATGGTATAAAGAACATTTCTGCATGCCCATTATCCACAACCACCCTTTGCCACCACCCACCTGCCTCTCTGCACTCTTGTTCTTTCTGAGTCAATCAGGGGTGATTTGCAGAGACGGCCTTTGATCTAAGTGGGTGTTTCCTGAGAGCAGAAAACCTCCCCTGATATGTGCTTAAGTAATTTGCAGTCCACGTTCATACTTTGCCAGTTCCAAGAGCTTCACCCCAGGCCCCTGCCCGGCCCAGGACCTGGCCCACCCCCCCGCCGCCGCTCCCTCACCCTGCGCTGCGGGGACCCGGATCCTGTTACTCCCTAAATGATGCTTCTGTGCCCTTTGCTGCGTCCCTGCATCTCTGGGCTTTACTTGTTTCTTGAACTTTCCCCCGTTCTCGCTCCTAAATCTCTTGAAAGCCCCTTCCCGCCACCCTCATCCCAGCCGCCACCTCAGGTGGGAAGCTGCGCTGCACGTGGTCTTTCTCGCCTTGCTTTGCCAGGTGCTCAGTGGGCCCCTCCTATGTCCCCCTCAGGGAGAGAACCCCACAGCCTCATTTTAAGGTGAGAAGCTGGGCGTGCGTGCAGCGTTACTGCGCACTGCAGAGCCTCCGTGCCTGCAGCTCACTGTGTGCACATTGTCTTGGTCTCCCAGCCGGGCCGAACTCCCGAAGCACAGGCAAGGCTCTCTCTGTCCTTGCCCTCCTTCCTGAGCCCTCTTTCCTGTGCAACACGTAATAGGTGCTTAGTAAACGCTTCAGCTTGGACCTTGCGGTGGCTGTGACGCGCCACTTTCCCCTCTTCTCCTAGTTCATGGCGTCGAGCTGGCTGTCCAGGAGAATGGGGACGAGCCTGGGGAGGGGCGCGACGCCAAGGAGACCGACCCCAGCTCCCCTCGGAGGTGCGACATCATTGTCATCTCTGGCCGGAAGGAAAAGTGTGAGGCTGCCAAGGAGGCCCTCGAGGTGTGTGTAGCTCCCACCCCGGCCCAGGTGGTGCTGTGGAGCAGGTGGGCCTGAAGGGGGGCTGAGTGGTAGCCCCCCAGGGTGCCCGGGCACATTCTGTGGGTGGTTGGGTGGCTCTCATCGTTTGTCCTGCAACCTGAGTTCCTCGGCCTCTTCCTGCAGGCAGGGGTGTGGGGAGGAGAGGGGCCTGTCCCCTTCACGAGACTAGCAGCTGTGCCCCGGCCCCGCTGCCTGACTGCTCCCCGTTGGGCAGCCCCGTGGGCCCCAGTCATCAGGCGTGGAGGGAGCAGGGGGCAGGGGGTCTGCTGTGGGGCTGTGGCCTGTGCAGCAGGACAGTGAGGCCGTCCTGGGCTCACCATGCAGGAGGCCGGGTCAGGGCAGTGAGTATTGACCTGGCACTGTGCATGCACGTCCCACATGGTTGCAGAGAGACAGACAGACAAAGCCTGTGACGGGAGGTGGGTAGGTCATGGTGCAGGTAAGGGGATCTCGGAAGGTGGCAGGTGGTCAGGGATGTGAGGGACAGAGCACGTGAGCCAGCAACCGGGAGGGGCCTCGTCCCTGCCCGCAACCCCAGGGAGGTGTGTCCTGGAGCCTGATGGCACCTCTGGGCTTTAAACCCACCTCACGGAAAGGCCTCATGCCCCTCGTTCCTTCCAAGGGGACCTGCTGCAATTCAGAAGAACAGGCCAGGGACAAAGGCCAAAAAGTTTTGTCCTCTGGCATTACCTAAACACTGGGCTCCGCCCTGTTTCCCCATGGGTCTCTGCTGTGCCAAGGCCTCGGGGCTTTATCAGTCCCGACTGTGTGGTTGGAGGGTTACAGAAGGCACAGCGTCCTCCCACGGTATCCCTCTCGCTGAGCTCTCTGCTGACCCACAAGGTCTCTGTGTCCACGCCAAGCCTCTGCCATAGTGCTCAGCCCTCACAAGGAAGCCCATTCCGGCTTTGCCCCGTCCCTCCGCCTGACCCTCGCTGTCCTGCAGGCACTGGTTCCTGTCACCATCGAGGTGGAGGTGCCCTTTGACCTGCACCGCTACATCATTGGGCAGAAAGGAAGTGGGATTCGCAAGATGATGGACGAGTTTGAGGTGAGGCCGTCTGAGGAGGGGGCTCTGTCCCCCGGCTCTCTGAAGGCATTGCTGTCATGTGCTCTGTGCCGTGTCCTTTGTTGGAAGTCCTGGGTGGGAGCTGAGCACCTTGTGGCTGGGTTCTGCCTCGACCCCTCTGGGCCAGTGACACAGGGCAGCCTCTCGCCATCCAACCCAGCAGCGACTTTCCTCCCCTGCCCCCAGATAAAACTTTACAGGTTTATGTATAACTTAATTCTCATCTTGAGTATGCAAAATTCAAACTCCAGAAAATGCTTTTTTGTTTTTCCACTTTGTGTTTTACAAGTACACAAACCAGGAGTTTGATTAAATTTATATTACATATTTATTAAGACAAGGAGCTGTATTGAAAAAGTAACTGGTTCTGCTTAAGGTGCACAGGAGAATGAACACTGTACAGATTATCGCACATCTGAAAGCACAGATGTGTAATCGCTGTTAACGTAAGCCAGGTGTGTTTACCTGACTTAGGTCATAAATGTAGATTGGAAAACAAAAGTTGATTTTCCTTGTCACAGTACATGGCAGTTTGGTACGTTTAGAACAAGGCAAAACCCCCGTGGCCCGAGAGCTGCCTTTTCTGGATTAAATAAATCTGAGATGTGTTTTTAAAAGCTTGTCTTTGTACACAAAGTTTCCTGGGAAAGTTGTAAACTCTTGTAACAGTTCGCAAGGCACACGGGGCAGGTCTGGCCCCTTGATGCAGTGGTGGCCTCCATGGGCACAGGGGCTGCGGTGCCGCCCGGGGAGACGGCGGGCAGTTGGGGGTCTTGCTGGGCCTTGGGGGGCGTCGCGCTGTGTGCTCCTTCCCTGTAACTACCTGCCCCCGGGCGGGTGGGCTCTGCCCCTCACTGCTGGAGCCTGCAGTCAGGTCTGTGGCTGCTCGGGATGGACAGAGGGACGGGACTTCCTAGCTTGCCTCGGCGGGGGCAGAGCGACATGTTCCTCCGCTGCTTGGCAGGGTGGCCTGGGCCGACGTGCAGTGCTAAGGCAGGTGTGCCTGTGCTCTGCAGGTGAACATCCAGGTGCCCGCCCCCGAGCTGCAGTCCGACGTCATTGCCATCACTGGCCTGGCTGCCAACCTGGGCCGGGCCCGGGCCGGGCTCCTGGAGCGGGTGAAGGAGCTGCAGGCGGAGCAGGAGGACCGGGTGAGTGCGGGCACGGGGCCGGCTGTGGTTCCCGCCATGGTTAGTGTGCTGGCGCCTCAGAACCACAGGGGAGGTTTATGTCTCCTGGAGCCCTGGCCACACCGCAGGCCTGTCACCTGGGAGCTGACCGGGGAGCAGGTGCAGTCAGGCCCTGGGGGCGCTGGGGGTGGCCGGCCTCCCTCGGCAGCCGCGCCATTAAGAGCCGTGTTCTCTTGTTGATACAGAAGTGACTCGTTTTCGTATGACAGCCTTCCAGGTTCCTTGGCAGTTCCTTGTAAGACAAGTTAGAAGGGGCACCTCAGAATCTCACATGGGGGCGATGGTTGGGGTTGCCAAGAGAAACTGCCTCAGCTCGTCCTCAGAGGTCCAGGCTGGGCCCTGGGGGCCTCTGCTGATCTGTGTGGGGTCACTGCCTGCTGACGAGCGTCTTTTCTTGCTTGTCAAGTCTGGTGGGAGCCCCGCTCGCCTCCCTGGCAGAGCTGACATGGAGACCCTGGGGTTGTATGTTGTGTGGGGACATGTTTGAAAACTTGAGACACCATTACAGATTGTGCCTGGGGTGACTAAATTCTCCGCTGACAGGAATCGCTCTTTTCTGTGTCGGCGGCAGGATTTGGTGGCAGAGGGGGCCTGTGGCCTCTCTGTACCCCCCTAATGTGCTCCCACGGCCAAGGGGCTGCACCCCACCCTCAGCAGCTGGGCTGTTCTTCCCTCCTCACCCGAGGACACCGTCCAGACATTGGCTTACACTTGGGCACTCTTACACTGACTGCCAAGGGACCTGCGCTGTGCGGGGGCTGGGCGTGCCCTCAACTTCTTGCGACTGGCCAGGGGTTGCAGGTGGCCGCTGGGGGGTGTTGACTGCTCTGGACCATGGGGAGGGAACACGCTGGTGGGGGGAAGAGCAGTGTCCTGGCCTGGTTTCCAAGGTAACACGTGAGACCCCAAGCCTGGGATGGACAGGGTGGGTGGGCCTGTCACTGCTGCAGGTGACAGGCTCCCGGCCAGCACGTCCCGTCCTGCCTCATTCATAGGTGTCTCCTTTGCAGGCTCTAAGGAGTTTCAAGAGGAGTGTCTCTGTAGACCCCAAATACCACCCCAAGATCATTGGTCGGAAGGGCGCCGTGATCACCCAAATCCGCCTGGAACATGACGTGAACATCCAGTTTCCTGACAAGGACGACGGGAACCAGGTGAGAGCATGGCAGGGGCAGCTTGGGGCAGTGGCGCTTGGTGACCTTTGACCTAACTGGGAGCAGTGATAAGAGGTGAAAGAGGATCTCGTCACTGCTGGTGGAAGCTGGGGCCCCTCAGGTGCAGCCTTGAAGAGCCTCTGGCTGTGCCTGGGCCTCTCTGATGAGCCCCAGGGGAGGCCTTGTTTAGGGGTTCCTGGGAGACAGGGCAGGTGTGGAGACACCACCCGTCACTGTACTTGCTCCCCTGCCCACCAGCCTGGGCCCTGCTGCCTCAGACAGAATGCACAGGCCCCTCAGGCCAGCAAGCCCCCGAGCACCCCAGAGGCAGGGGCTCGTCACCGGCCGACTGGCCCTCTGCCAACCCCTGGGCTCCTGGCTTCCCTCAGCCCCAGGACCAGATCACCATCACAGGCTACGAGAGGAACACCGAGGCAGCCCGGGACGCCATCCTGAAGATCGTGGGCGAGCTGGAGCAGATGGTGTCCGAGGACGTCCTGCTGGACCACCGAGTCCATGCCCGCATCATCGGCGCCCGGGGCAAAGCCGTCCGCAAGGTCATGGATGAGTTCAAGGTGAGGGCCCGAGCCAGACACACCGGGTGGGCGTGGGAGTGCACACCCTCTGCCTGGCCCACGCGGGGCTCCCACCCTCACCCTGCCGTGGGACCCGCTGGGAGGTGGGGGCCGCTGTCTAGTTGGGAGTGCCCCTCCTGGGCTGCGGGGTCCGTGCATGGACGGGTATTGGGGCACAAGGGCGTGGGGGCCTGGGCCTCCAGACGAGGAAGTGCTCCGAGTCACCGATCGAGCTCTACGTGATGGTGGAGGCAATGTCCTCAAGGGAACAACCCTGAAGGCAGAATTTTAGGTTTTCTCTGACTGGGAAGGGCTGTCCCCAGCCACCTCGTGGTGACCCTGAGGTCCGGAGTCCTGGACAGTGCTGGCCGACCCCGCTGAGTGTGCTCCTTCCAGGTGGACATCCGCTTCCCGCAGAGCGGAGCCCCAGACCCCAACTGTGTGACCGTGACCGGGCTCCCGGAGAACGTGGAGGAAGCCATCGACCACATCCTTAACCTGGAGGAGGAATACGTGAGTTTGGGGGTGGGGAGCAGGGCCCCCCTACTCGGGCAGTGCCCACACAGCCTGGGCTGACCACCCTATGCCCACAGCTGGCTGACGTGGTGGACAGCGAGGCGCTGCAGGCCTACATGAAGCCCCTGGCCCACGAGGAGTCCAGGGCACCATCTCGGGGCTTCGTGGTGAGGGATGCGCCCTGGACGGCCAGTGGCAGCGAGAAGGTGAGGGGCGTCTCCTCTGCCTGCTGCCCTCCAGGGACCCAGGCTCTACCCTGGGGGCCCCCCACCCTGAGTCTCCTGGCAGCACCGCTGGGGCCTGTGTTCAGGCCATGCTCTCCTCCCCACAGGCTCCTGACATGAGCAGCTCAGAAGAGTTCCCCAGCTTCGGGGCGCAGGTGGCCCCCAAGACTCTCCCTTGGGGCCCCAAACGATAATGATCAAAAAACAGCTAGCGCTCCAGCCTGCTGACGACCCCACACCACGGTTTGTTCCATCTGAGCAGCGGCTGGAGCCTGGGCCCCGATGCCCGTCCCCGTCCCGAGGTCCTGTGGGGAAGCCGCTGTGCCCGGCTCTGCGCTGGCTCGGCCTGGTCAGCGGTGCTCGGGGCCCTCCCCAGCTGCCCCCGCTCCGGGACAGGCTCTCACTGTTTTAAACACTAAGCAGAGGTAACGGAACATTTCATAATAAAACAGCTCAGACTTTCTAAGCTTCTGGGTCCACCGCATGCACTCTGACCTTCCTTACGGGAGTCCACAGCCGCGGCGAGGCGTGTGTCGTGACCTCAGGAAATAAATTCCCTGACTTTATAAAAGCCAAAACGTTTGCCCTCTTCCTTCTCCCACCTCCTTTTCTTCTCTCTGCTGGTTGCCCCAGACCTTCCTTCCTGGAGGGCCAGATGCCCACTTAGCACCGAGTGCAGGGTGGGGCGGAGGAGCAGCCTCTGGGCAGCGGGAGGCCCTGGGTGCCGTGTTCTCCTGGGTCCAGAGGAGAGAAGAGCCCAAGGGTCCTGCCTGGGCCCCCTCCCCCAATGCCCACTGTGGCCCCTCGGGAGGAGGGCTGGACAGAGGAACTGGGCCAGGGAGCCAGCGTGGGGGCTGCAGAGAGACCCTTCAGTGAGGGCCGCGAGCCTTTAAGCAGCAGCTCGGCTTTTTTTTGTAAACCACCTTCAGCTCGCTCCTGCTTGTCCCTCTGCCAAGATGCTCTGTGCACACTTGCCCTCTTTCTACCTCGGAGCTGGCCTGGCAGTGGCGTGTGCTTTAGGTCATGCCATCCCCGCACGCAGGCTCTGTTTCAGGGTTTGTGTTGCTCGTGTGTGTCGTGGCTCTGGGGCTGGGCACTGTCTGCGGCAGCGGGAGGTTGGCACGACCGGGATGCACACGCCCAGTCCACCCCCAGTGGGTCTCCTCTACGTCCAGCTGTGGAAGCCTCTGGTGGTCATGCTTGGCCACGCGGAGAAGTACCCTGGGCGGGGTGGGGCCGTGCTAATGCAGGGGTCGCCCTGGTCACCCTGGTCCTCCCCCCCACGTGTCTCCTTCATGAGCTCTCCCGTCCCAGGTACTTGGTTCCTGGAGAAGCTGCCGAACTCCCAGCCCCTCCCCAGCGTTAGTAACTCAAGCTTGGGCACTTAGACTCGGAATTTCCTGACCTGACCAAAAGCTGCTTGACACAGCTCTGACCCCAGCTGCCTTGGCGGGTCCCGTTAGCTCAGGTTCCCTCCGCTGTGCCCGCAGGCGGGGGTAGAAGACATGCGTCGCTCACCAGGCAGAGCTGCAGGGAGCAGCTGGGTGCCTCCTTGCCCTACTCCAGCCTGGAGGGGAAGGGGCCGCTCGCCTCCTCCCCGTCTCAAGACTTCTGGAGCCTCTTCGTGGGCCACTTCCCTCCCCCGCTCCAGCTCCCCTGGGGCCCTCACAGACCCCCTCCCCCCGTCCAGGCCCCACCCCCACTGCGCTGCCCTCCACGTCCCCACGTCTCCGCAGTGCAGGCTCCCCTTGCACGGTTCAGGGCTCGCGGGCTCTTCTGGTTGGTAGGAAAGGTGTGAAGTGGGTGTGAGCGGCCTTCTCTGGAATGTTCTCCGCGCCACGAGTCGCCAGGCTGCAGCCCATCCTTTGGCCTTGACTGGTGTTTGGAGACGATATGCAGACGTGTAAAGGCTCATGAATATGATGACGCTGAAATTTTATAAATTCTAAAATAAAACCAGAGGCGTGCCTGGGTGCTGGGGCATCTTTGCTCAGGTGGGTTGCGGCGCTGCAGAGGCAGCTGTGCGTTTGACCCCTGGGTGCGCTGCTTCTTGTCCCTGTGTGGCTCTCCCAGTGCGTGAGCTGGTGGCTTTGCCTGTTAGCTGCCCCAGGGTGGGGTCTGCCCGCCCTGTCACCCCTCGCTGCCCGAACTCAGACACCCTGGAGCAGTTGCAGTGAAACCTGCCGTTTCCTCTCATCGTGGCTGCACCTGCTGTGCCTCGGCGAGGTTTGAGGCCTTCGTCGCTGGCTCCCTCCTGTTGTAGGACCCGCATGTCGCAGAAGTGCACCGGTCCCAGCCCATGGGGGGGCTGCTCCCCTTCAGCCCCTGGCAGGCCACGAGCACAGGCCGCTCCTGGCCACACTGAGCTTGGGGGAGAGGGGCTCGGAGGAGCGCCCGTCACCCCAAGAGATGAGGGGAGGCTGGACCTAGCTGGGAAAAGGCCTAGTGCCTGTGGGGGCACCGTGTGTCCCCCCAGCACCCAAGGTGAAGACACTGCTAGTCCTGACAGCCAAAACTGAAGCGGCGGTGGGAGGGCTGCTGTGGCATCTGTTCAGGGAGGGGAGCATGTGCCACCCTGCACTGGGCGTCCAGCCTCGGGCCCTAGGGGTGGGCTGCATCTCCTTCCAGCGGCGACGCTCACTGCTCAGGAAAGTGCGCTGACTGCTGGGCAGAACTGGGATTTGAACTCGGGCCCTACAGTTTGGTGCCCATCTCACCTCTGCTGTGGGAGCCTTCCACAAAGGACGGCGCCCGTAAGAGAAGAGCACAAGACCCCTGAGAAGCGCAGTCGGTCACGCTCCAACCTCTCGGCCTAGCCGCTGGCAGAGGCACTGGCTGGGGCAGGGGAGGGTGGTTTTTAAATGGCAGAAGGAGGCGCTACTGGACACTTCCCCAGGCAGCCCATGGCAGGAGGAGGGCCCTGTGGAGACAGCGTGACGGCCCAGGCACCAAGGCTGAGCCAGGCGACGCAGTGGCTGGGGGTGGCGGGGAGAGGCCTGAGGCCGTGCCCCCCGTTCTGAAAGCAGCTCGTGTAAGTGAGGG
Organism: Bradypus variegatus; assembly: GCA_004027775.1. Taxonomy (NCBI): domain Eukaryota; kingdom Metazoa; phylum Chordata; class Mammalia; order Pilosa; family Bradypodidae; genus Bradypus; species Bradypus variegatus. The sequence goes on along the minus strand of PVKY010000370.1, from coordinate 3,906 downwards.
GGATCCTTGTGGAGGGGAGGCGCTGGGGCTTACAGAACACACTTGCTTCCATTTCTGAAATGTGAGCTCTTGTTCTGTGACTGCCTGTGTGCCTGGTGCCGTGTGGGCCCCGGGAAGCTGAACTGTAGGCGGCATTTGGGGGTGAGCACAGGGGCTGGGGGCTGCTGCGTGGGGAAGGCCAGCTGGGGAGCTGCGGCATGCTGCTGACGGGACAGGCAGTGGCATCAGAAGCCATGGGCCACCAGGCCAAGAGCACTGGAAGGGTCTGAGACAGCCGCCATGGAGAATGGGGGTGTGCTGACCAGAAAAGTCGGGGTACACTGGGTGTGGTATGGCCTCCTGGCAGTGCCACTGCTCGGGGACAGGCACAGCAAAGCCAGTGGCCAACCCCCTGGGGGTACAGGGGGATCCTGGGTGGAGGGGGAGGAGGTGGTGGTGGCGATGGGGCGAGGGAGTCATGGGTGGGGCCTGGGGCAGGGGTGCCCTGAGCAGCAAGGGGGACCAGGGTGTCGAAAAACTGAGTCAAGTTTGTAGGTTGTAGCATTTTATTCAGAACACCAAAAGTTTGTTGCACAGAAGCAGCCAGGTCACTTGTAAGAGTAGAAGCAGCTTTGAGCTTCTAGGGACAACGGATGATTTTTGTCGACATAAAAAGGAAGTTGGCTCTGCCCGACTCACGGGGGCGGATTGAGAGCAGGTAGGCTTTGTTCTGTATCGGGTGAATGTGGTGAGCGAGGGGGTGTTGGCTGGCTGGCTCAGCCCCCTTGGGGATTTCAAAGTTCAAAAGATATCAAGAGGAAACGCAAGAGGAAGTGGGGCACAGGTCTTGGCTGTGAGGGGTGCCCAGGGCTTTGTGTGACTGAGTCCAGGGGCAAGCGTGGCGGATGGCGTGAGCTCCAGCTGGCGGCAGGGGGGTTGCGGTGAGCCATGGGCCACGGCCAGGACCCAGGAGGCAAGCGAGCGGAGCAGGGGCAGCCGGTGAGGGGTCTCCCAATGCCCCTAGGCCTGCAGGCCCGGGCTTCCCTCCGCACCTGGGGGCCTGTCGTCCTCGGCACCGCCTGGCCCAGACAGCGCCTGTGTCCGGCAGAGGCAGGAGGGAAGGGTGACGTGACTCGAGGGTTGTGCTCTCCAGGCAGCAAGGGTGATGCTGGGCTGGGAGCAGGTAGCGCTGGGCCGCGGGGCCGGGCCTCACCTCGTTCTCAGCCAGCACCCGCTTGGCCAGGTAGTACTCGCGCTTCACCTTGATCTCCACGGACTCCGGGATGTCGGGTACCGGGAGGTCGAGGACGTGGCCGATGGAGAACACCACGTGCTGGAAGCACGAGAGGGCTCAGGGGTGGGAGCTAAGGCCAGCACCCAGAGCCGCCTTCCTCAGCCGGGTGCAGCCCTGGGTGCAGGTGGGGTCAGCGAGCAGCAGCACCAAGGGGCCTCCTGGGGACGGAGCCCGGGCAGAGGCTGCAGGGATCTGCTCTCTCATCATGCTCTGACCACACGCAGGCGGGGCCCCTGGCTGGGCGCAGCACACCTCAAACACGACGACGAAGGCCAGGCGTGTGGCCAGGAGGTTCCAGTGGGTCCGGGAAAAGTGCCCGTCATCGTCCCGGAAAGCCCGGTACCTGCTGGAGATGGGCTCCTCTGGAATCGGCCCTTCCGAGCTTTCCCACGTGCCCAGCCAGACTAGTTCTGGGAGCAGATGGTGCCCTTCCTACATTTTAACAGCCCGTAAAACCCCGAGTCCAGCGCCAGCAGCTGGGTCGGCAGTGGGGGGGCGGCTGAGGACTGGACGGCGTGGCCCCTGCGCCCCTGAGGGGAGGATGGCGCAGACGGGTGGGGCCATCTTGGTGACCAGGGTCCTGGAGCGGGTGCCGTTGGCCCTGGGGCACTTGTGCTGGGAGCAAGGCCTCCATCCCAAGGGCAGTGGGGCCCAGAATCAAAGCAAAAGGAAGCCCAGACCAAAGAGGGGAAAGAGGCAACAAAATAAGGTTTCAGTGCCCACGAGATTTCAGATAGAGTCAGAGGCTGTCCCGGAGGTTACTCATGCAAGCTTCACCTAGATATGTCAAATGGCCACAGTATGATAGGCCCAAGTCAACAGTAGTCCTGGAAACCTTAAAGAATACCCAGGTCCCTATCTGAGACTCTACAAAAGTTTCACTTACTAAGTTTATTCTTCAGAAACTTAAATCCTCCAAAAACTCCTACTCCAGCTAAGCCCCCAAACCCAGAAGCAACAGCCTCTTCAAGAACGTCAACCAGATGGGTGGGTCCCCTTTGCTCATCAAGTTGGCACCCCTTTTCCACATGACCAAGTTAGGGTGGTCACTGCCTAGACATCCCTAAAGATCGGAAAGTGATTAAACTAGAGGAAGGGGCAGCAACAGGCAAGATGGAATTTAACAAAGGATTATGAATACTGAATCTCTATATAATTTACTTTTTCTTAGTTACTAGGGTATTAGAATAGCTAGAAGGGAAGCACTGAAATGGTGGAACGCTAATAACATTCCTTGAAATTTGCTCTATAGCTACTTGTAACTTGAAAGATCACCTTGTATATATCACAATAAGGAAATAAGTGAAACTACGGAACATAACATTTTTGGAAATTTCCTATATAACTACTTATTCAATTGTACTTTGAAAGTTACTACTTTTTTTGCATATGTTATTTCACAATAAGGAAATCCTGAAACTGTGGAACTGTAACCCATAACATTCTTTGAAATTTGCTCCCCACTTGTTAAATTGCACTTGGAAAGTTATCATTTCTATGTAGATGTTACATTCCACAATAAAATGATATATATGAAGAAAAGGAAGTCTAAGAAGTGGGCCAGGGCTCCAGGGCACTCTCTCCGGGGGACGCGGCTGACCTGGAAGGGAGCCGGGAGCCGAGCAGCACAGCCCCGGCGCTGCAGCCTCAGGCCCTCTGAACGCAGAGGAGACCCGGGACTGTTCAACCACGTGCTAAAAAGGCAAAACAAAACAAATCCCTTCCCCCTGAAAGAGGGCCTCAAATAATTTCAAATAATTTTTATAGTCAATATCTGGCATATAAGGAAGACAAAAGGGCCCATGGGAAGTTAAAATGTGATAAAAAACCACAAGAAGCAACAAGTAACAGAAGAGATGCACCAGGGGTCCAGAAAGAGCATTTCTCTGACCGCGTTTGAGTCGGTATCGGGGACCACAGGAGGGGAGCCGCGGTGGGCCGTCTCCCCGGGGATTTCAATTTAAAACCCTTGCAAGGGAGGAGGGAAGATGGCGGCATAGAGAAGAGTGGAAGCTTAGCAGTCCCCCTGGAACAACTAAAAAAAAACCAGAAACAACTAGCAAATAATCCAGAATAACTGCGGGAGGACAAACGAGACCATCCATTCATCACGCACCAACCTGAATTGGGAGGAATGCCTGAGACCACAGCATAAAATCTGTAAGTAAAACCTGCGGATCCAAGCTGGGAGACCCCTCCCCCATAGCCCAAGCAGCAGAGCCTCGTTTTGCAGAGAGAAGCTCTCTCCCAGCAAGCAAATATAGCTCAGCTGAGCTCCAACCAGGGTTTTAAGTAGCCAGTGTGAACTCTCACTACCAATCCCCAGAAAACAGACAGAGACTGGGTGACGACTCACCTTGCTTGGACTTGGAGGGGACTATCTTTCTTTTTCGGCTCAATGGAGAAAGCCCCAGCCATTACAGTTCCCAGGACCTGTGACTCAGAGAAGGGCAGAGATAGCACAAGCAGAGAGATAGACGATTGAAATGCTAATGACCTCCCCCTAGGGGATCTATCATCTCTAAGAGGAAAAGGCTGGGGCCCTTTCCATTCATGACTCCCTGAAAAGGGGGGGGAAAAAAAAAACAGCAATCTGTTGAGGGTAAGAAGAGCGGCTCAACCCAGCCTCAACT
>PVKY010000369.1:22409-52454 GCA_004027775.1 Bradypus variegatus | reverse complement strand
AATAAAAATGAAAAAAGAACACCCAAACCATCCCCCCATCCCATCCCATTTGTCATTTAGTTTTTATCCCCATCTTTCTACTCATCCATCCATACACTAGATAAAGGGGGTGTGATCTACAAGGTTTTCACAATCACACTATCACCCCTTGCAATCTACACCACCATATAATCATCCCCAGGAGTCCAGACTGCCGGGCTGGAGCTCGGCAGTTCCAGGTATTTACTTCTAGCCATTGCAATACATTAAAACCTAAGAGGTGTTATCTGTATAGTGCATAAGAATGTCCACCAGAGTGATCTCTTGACTCCATTTGAGATCTCTCAGCCACCGACTCTATTTCGTCTCATTTTGCATCCCCCTTTTGTTCAAGAAGATACACTCAGTCCCACGATGCCGGGTCCGGATTCATCCCCAGGAGTCATATCCTGCATTGCCAGGGATGTTCACATCCCTGGGCGTCGGGTCCCACGTCGGGGGGAGCGCAGTGAGTTTACCTGTCAAGGTGGCGGCTCAGTTGGAGAGAGAGAGGGCCACATCTGAGCAACAAAGAGGCACTCAGGGGGAGACTCTTAGGCACAACTACACGCAAGTTTAGCCTCTCCTCTGCAGCAACAAGCCACATAAGGGCAAGTCCCATGATCGAGGGCTCAGCACATCAAACCGCCAGTCCCAATGTTTGTGACAACATCAACATCAGTCCAGGTGAGGAAATCCAACACATCTGTACCTTCCCCCAGCTCCTCTGAGGAGCTTTTTAAAATGCACAGTCTGAGGCCTCATGCCTGGAGGTTCTGGTTTAATGTGCATGAGGTAAGGTCTAGGAAATCTATTTTAGATGAGGATGTCTGAGAGAGTCTGATGGAGATGATCTGTACACCGTTTTGTAAGAAACAGCTATAGAAAATGAGCTAGAATCAGTGATTCAAAAAAGTACTTCATGACCAAGGATTCCAGAGAGCTGGCCAAGCCCTTGGCTCTTCTGTTCAGTTTTGCTGAGTGGAACCAGGAGGTGAGTTGGTTTTTGCCACCACGTTCTGTAGGACACGTGCTGCCCCATGGCTTGTTGCTCACTGGCTCCGTCACCCTAGCGGGAGGAACGACAGTGGTGGGTTGTCATGCTAGTCGTCTCGGGGATGTTCAGGTACCTGAATCCAAAAGCCAGTTTGGGGAGGATTTCAGCACCGTGGGGGTGTAAAGACAAAGTAGTTATTTTAAAAACTACAATGACTGCTCTCTTAGTTTACTGCAAATTTCATCTGTCATCCTTGTGTTGTGCACAGATTCTTACCTGCCTCGTGGTGATAAGTGTGCCTGCCTCAGGTGAAGGAGACTTTGGAAGGACAGCAGCAGTACTTTTCAAAGATGTCGTCTTAGAGAACATTTAGTAATGTTGTATTTACCTGTTCCCAAAACAGTTTTGAATGAAGAAGGGATACTATTCCATTACAAAGTAAGCACTCTTTATGACTGTGTTTCATTGAATCTAAAGGTACACATTAAAAACTTTTTGATTCTGGTAACATATACAACACAGAATTTCCCATTTCACCACTTTTATATGTACAATTCAGTGATACTAATTACATTCCCAATTTTGTGCTACTGTGACCACCAACCTACCAAAATCTTTCCATCACCCCAAACAGAAGCTCTATACTTAGGCAAAAACCTCCCCCCATTCCAGCCCCTATTAACCTCTACTCTACTCTCCCTCTCTTTGAATTTGTCCATTCTAGATAATTCCTAAATGTGGAATCATACAATATTTGTCCTTTTGTGTCAGCTTCTTTCAGTTAGCATAATGTTATCAAGGTTCATCCATGCTGTAGCATGTCTCAGAACTTCATTTCGTTTTTATGGCTGAAAAATACTCCATAATATGCATATACCACATTTTGCTTTTCCATTTATCCATTGATGGACACTTGTGTTGGTTCCACCTTGTAGCTATTGTGGATAATGCTGCTGTGGACATTAGTGTACCAGTATCTGTTTGAGTCCCTTTTCCTAGAAGTGAAATTTGCTGTGTTATATGGTAATTCTATGTTTAACTTTCTAAGGAACCGCCAAACTGTTTTCCCTAGTGGCTGCACCATTTTACATTCCCACCACCAATGAGGGTTCCTGTTTCTCTGTATCCTCGCCAACACTATTTTCCATTTGTTTTATAATAGCCATCCTAGTAGGCATGGAGCGGTATCTTGTGTTTTTGATTAGCATTTCCCTAATTGCTAATGATTTGGAGCACTAAGATGCACATTTTAACCTCTCTGAAATCGGGAATGCATCTAACAGTTTGGCATTTTACAATTAAAATGAAGTTTTGGTGCTTTTTCTTTCTCAATGACAAAATGGCAGTGTACCAAACACTTGTTGGATTTTAGATTTGCTGAAATATGCTATTTATTCCGTAGTTAGTATTTGCTCTAAAAAGAACAGAAAGTCATCATCGTCGCCCCCCCCGCCCCAATAAAGCAGCCACAGCCTCCCCATTGCCTTGTGCTCTGTGTTTTGGAGCCACAGCATCCAGCAGGGGAGGGGTCGTGGGGGCCGTGGGGCTCTGACCGCTGCTGCCCCTGCGGCCAGAGGGCACCTCCCAGCGAGTCTGCAGGGCACCGCTGCTGTTCACCAGCCTCCTGCATACTGTTCCAGCGCCTTTTCCAGCAAATTCTCCCTTCTCTCTTCTGAGGATTGAAAGGAAGCGGTTCTCAGATGCAGACCTTCAGGACCACATGCTGAATTCCTGGATCCAAGGGCAGTGTCGCAGCATCCCGGGGCCAGAAACTTGAGCAAGAAGTGTGATTCCTGGGATGGGCAGATGTCAGCCACACACACAAGAGACTCGTGTAAACTCGCAGTCCCAGTTTAATAGTTTAAGGTGGTGGAGCTCCCTGTCCAGAGACCTCAGTACACGTTTTGGTCTGCCATCTGGGGCAGTTCTCAGACTTTCAACTTTTTCTTTTTGTTTTTTTTTTTTAATAACCAATTTGTCGAGAAGAGAACCTAAGATGGCGGTTAGGAGAGACAGGGCAAAAAAACACCTCTGTGAAAAATACTAGATAAAAGCCAGAAAGTGACCCAGAACACCAGTTCCAGCGAGGCACCAGCCGGACAAGGTCTGCTAAATCCACAGGGACCGTGCACTTGGTGAAACCAGGAGTCTGCATTCTGAAACGAGTGAGTGAGTCGGCTGAAAGTCTGGCGGCTGCGCTGCGGTGTGGGGAAACCGTGGGTTGGTGTTTGGAGACGGACTAGTTCTTTTTAAAAAAAAAAAACACCCAGGAGCGGCTGCGGTTACAACAGTGAGAACTGTGCAGTGAAGCGTGGCAGGAGCGGGCTGTGCCAACGTCTTGGTGTCTGGTGTGGAGGATAGCCCACTGCTGATTGTCTTGGAGCCAGGGGGCAGAGGGGAGCCAAAAGGAGAACGAAACCGCGCCTCTTGCAGCTATCTCCCTGGCGAGCTGGGAACGCTCCTGCCTGGGGCCAGAGCTATAGCCCAGAGCCACACCAAGGGTCTCAGTGTGATGGGGAGTGTTTCCCGCAGCACTGCACACATGCCACAATATTGGCCGTGGACAGTGGCCTTTAGTGCACCCACAGCTAATTGTCCCAGAGCTGGGAAGGCGGAGCTGTGCGAAAAGGGGGAAATTAACATGCCCCATTCAACCATCTTTACAGCAGGCTGGGAACGCCCCTGCACGGCCTGGTGGCCCAGGGCTTCCCTGGAGGGCCGGCATGCACTTGTGATGTGGCACAGTCTTCCTTCAGCAGAGGTCCTGAAAGCACACGGCTGGGAAGGGGAACCTGCTCGGAAATCCCAGGGACCCTACGCCAGTACCAAGGACTTATGGGTCAGCGGCAGAGACAGTCTGTGGCAAGACTGAAATGAAGGCTTAGACTCTTGTAACAGCCTTAAATCTCCGGCCAGGAACACCTGGGAGGTTTGATTATTAAAGCTGCCCTGCCTCCCTAACCACCCAGACATACGCCCCACATTCAGGGCAGACAGCACCAACAACACACCCAAACTTAATGCACCAGTTGAACCCCACAAGAATCAGATCCCCACACACCACAAAGACAAAGTTGGGGAGAACTGACTTGAGGGGAACAGGTGACTCACGGATGCCATCTGCTGGTTAGAGAAAGTGTATGCCACCAAGCTATAGATCTGACAAATTAGAGATTGGTACTTTTTATATCCAGAAAGAACCCTGTCAAGTAAAGCAAATGCCAAGAGGCCAAAAACAACAGAAAATCTTAAAGCATATGAGAAAACCAGACGATATGGAGAACCTAAACCAAAACACCCAAATTGAAAGATCAGAAGAGACAGTACTTGGCACAGTTAATCAAAGAACTAAAGTCAAACAGTGAGAGCATGGCACAGGACATAAAGGACATGAAGAAGAGCATGGCACAGGATATAAAGCACATAAGACCCTAGAAGAGCATAAAGAAGAAATTGCAAGAGTAAATAAAAAAATAGATGATCTTATGGAAATAAAAGAAATGTTGGCCAAATTAAAAATGACAGATTTGTCATTGATATTTTTGTAAAATACAATAAAAATGAATTACTTGAAAGACAAAATGGAGAACAAAGCCCAAAGGTATACAATGTACAAACCCCCAATTTTTATTATTAGATTCAACAGACATGAAATTACTTGATCAAATTGCTATAAAAATTTCTTACTCTTAATTTCTGTCGTCGTCACATTGTGAACTGGTAACAGACCACCTGTGGACTTCGAGGAGCACTGACCTGAGCACCATTTTGCCCCTTGGCGGGGTGACGGGGCACTGTATTGGTTTCTAGGGGGAAACTATCCTGAATTGATGTTCACCTATCTTCTTACATTACATGTATTATATATACATATATTATATGCAGATATACACACATCCATTCACACTATATATTATTGCTTTGTATCTTTTGAAAAATGTACATAAATGAAATCATACTCTACAGATCCTCCAATTTTAATTCAACTTTATTTTCTTGAGATGTTTGGTACATGTAGAATCTAGTCCATTCTTTTTAATTGCTTGTGGTCTTCAGTTTTTGTGTATACCTTACTTTATTTGTCCATTCCCCTGTTGAGGAGTATTTAGATTGTTCCCAGTTTTTTACTGTTATTCCGCTATTTACTGTTACGTCATTATTAGTTGTCACTTTCAGGTTTGGCTCTCAGCCTGGGTGTGTCAGTGTTTGTTAGTAGAGACACTTGGGTGCTTGCACGTGGGCACACTCAGCAATCCTGCCAATTGTTTTCCAGTTCAAACTCCCACAAGCCTTGTGCTTGAGTCCCAGTTGTTTCATGGCTTTGTCAATAGGGGTATTGTCAGAGTTTAAGCCGCTTGCCAATCTAGTAGATACAAAGTGGCATCTCAGCATGCTGTCTCTAAAGATGATTTTATGAGGTATGGAATGAGCACATTTTGTGAATTATTTGAAGTCTTCTGCATTCCACCCTGATCTCATCCCTTTGCTTGCCACCCTCAAAAGTAATCACCATTTTTGTATTTCAGGTTTATTATTCTCTTGTTTTTTCCTTTAAATATTGCATGTTTGTATCCTTAAAGTGTTTTTAGGTTTGTGTATTTTTTAACTTTATAGAATTGGAGCATAGTATGGCATTCTTCTGCAGGTTCCTTTTTTCCTTGTCAACATGTTCTGTTCCCTGAGATCCATCCATGTTGTTGCTTACTGCTGTAATCCATTTATTTTCACTCGGTATATAGTTTTCCCACCATATGAATGTATTTATTTATTCTGCTGTCGATAACATTGGATTCTTTTCCTCCCTTCCCTTCTTCCTTTCTTTCCTTTCCTTTCCCTTGCTCTTTTCTTTCTTTTTTACTATTAGAAACCGTGCTCAAAGAAACATGCATTTTGATGTACTTGTGCAAGTGATTTTCTATGGTATGTGCCTAGGAGTGTAGTTTTCAGAAATAAGGTTTGCTTGTCTTCAGCTTTACTGGAAATTCCAAATCATTTTCTAAAATATTGGTGTTAATATACATTGCTGATAGGAAAGCAAAAGTGTTTCTTGCTGTCCTCCCGAACACTTGTCCTTCTTAGCTCTTGAAATTTTAAAAGGTACAGTTCATGGAAAGGTTATGTATAAAAGGCAGGATGGTATGCTAAAATACTTGTTTCTCAATTAATCATACCTGCAGGGAGGCCTTCGTTAGACCAGAGGCTGGCAAACTACAGCCCATGACAGCTGCTTGTTTTTGTACGTAAAGCCTTACTGGAGCATACTGTGTCCACTCACTGTGTGGTGTCTGTGGCTGCTTTTGTGCTATAATGGCACGTTTGAGTAGTTTTGACATAGACCATGTGTTGTCTAAGTGAAAGATACTTATTTTTTGGCCTTTTAAGAAAAAGTTTGCCAATCCCTGCTTTAGACCATGGACCCCAGTCCTCCTGTGAGCCAAGTTCTCTTCAAATCATGTTATAAACTTCCACTCATCTTTGTGATCTTGCTGTCTCATGGTTTACCTCTACATATTACAGAATCTCCACAATACATTGTTACTGTTTTTTACATTAAACAATCAGTTGTCTTTTAAGGAAATTTAAATACCTGTCTATCTAGCTATCTGTCCATCTATCTTTATTTAACCTTTCAGGTGTTCTTCATTCCTTCCTGAAAATCTGGGACTCTGTCTGGTATAATTTTCCCCCAGCCTGAAAAATTTCTTTTTTGTTGTTGTACATATCTACAATAGATTAATTATCTCAGCTTTTGCCTGACTGAAAATATCTTTATTTCACTTTTAATTTTGAAATATATTTGCTCAGTATAAAATTCTAGGTTAACCATGTTTTTTTCAGCACTTCAAAGAGGTCATTCCATTTTTTCCTGTCTTTTGTTGTTTTTGATGAAAAGTCAGCTGTCATTTGCCATTGTTCCCTTATATGTGATGTCTTTTTTCTCTTCGGCTCCTTTTAAGATTTGCTCTATATCTTTATTTCAGTCACTTTGACTATGATGTGCTGAGGTGTGATTTTCTTTGTATTTATCCTTCTTAAAATTGTGTGTCTTGGATCTGAGGGTTGGTATCTTTCATTATTTTTGATAAGTTCGAATATTTCTTCATCATTCTCGCCCTCCTTTCAAGTCCATAATAACAAGTCTTCTAATGCAGGAACATGGTGTTTATCTCCATTTATTTTTATTTTTATAGTACCTTTTAATAACATTTTATAATTTTCTCCATAATGGTAATTGCACATTTTTCAGTTAGGTTTATTCCAAGGTATGTGTGTGCAACATTCTTTGAAGTATTATGTACACACACACACACACACACACATACACACAGCAAAGTGTCAAAATAAAAATGTCTAGGGCTTTTTTATCCATGAAATCAGCATCAGATCAAAAAACAGTTTCAGCATCTCGGAACCCTTCTTGTGCTCCAGTAACAACCTTCCCCCAAAGGTAACCATTGTCCTGACTTCTAATGTTATAGATTGGTTTTGTCTGTTTTTTAACTCTCTATAAATGAAATCATATAGTATGTTCTTTCTTGTGTCTGGTTTCTTTTCCTATACATTATACATTTGGATTAATTCATATCATTATGTGTAGAAAGAGTTCATTCATTCTCATTCCTATATAGGAATCCATTAAAGGAATGTACTTTGTTTATCCATTTTACTACTGATGGAAATTTGGTTACTTTTAGGTGTTTTTGTTGTTTTTTGCCATTATGAATGGTACTGCTAAAAATATTATGCATTTATCTTTTGGTGTGATATGCATGCATTTTTGTTTGGCAGTGCTACCTATGGGTAGGATTACTGGATCGTTGTATGTGGGCATATTGAGATTCATTATATATGCCATATAGTTTTCTGAAGTGGTTGTATCAGTTTCATACTTCATTAGCAGTTAGGGGAACTCCAGTTACTCCATATCCTTGCAATACTTGGTCTTGATTCATATTAATTTTAGCTCCTCTTGTTTATTTAACATCTCATTTAAAAATATTTTTGATTGAGGTATTATATAGATATAGCAAAATGTCCAAATATTAAGTGTTCATGGAACTCAATTTATCTTATTTATCTTCACATATAACACACTTAGGTAACCACCACCCAGATCAAAATATAGGACATTTCCAATACTGCAGAAGGCGCCCTGTGCCCCTTCTCAGGCAGTGCCTCCACCTCCCGTGAATAACCACTTCTGACTTCTTTTACCACACATTAGTTTTGTCTGTACTTGGATTTTGTATAAGTGGAATCATTCAGTATACATGTTCTCTTGTGTCTGGCTTTTTTTTTTTTAATTGTTATTTTTATTTTTTTATAATCATGTATTTTTTTATTGTGGAATATAGCATATATACATAGAAGTGATAACTTTTCAAGTGCAATTCAACAAATAGAGAGCAAATTTCAAAGAATGTTATGGGTTACAGTTCCACTGTTTCAGTTATTTCCTTATTGTGAGGTATAACATATATACAAAAAGGTGGTAGCTTTCAAATTACAGTTTGGGTAGCTATAGAGCAAATTGTGTCTGGCTGCTTGTGCTCACTGTTATGTCTTGAGATTTATTCATGCTGTACGAAGCATTAGTATGTCCTTTTTGTTGCTGTGTAGGGTTCTGTTGCTTGAAGATGCCCAGCTGGTTTGTTCAGTCTACCATTGATACACCTTTGGGTTGGTTGTGGCTTTGGATCATTATTAGTAAAGCTGCCGTGAACACTCATGCTTGTCTGCTTGTTTGTTAGTGAACATCTGCACTCTTTCTCCTGGGCATACACCTAGGAGTAGAATCACTGAGTCGGAGGGTAGCTGGGTTGGAATGAGTTGCTGTTGCCACACAGTTTACACTCCATCAGCAGTGCACGTGAGAAGCCATTGCTCCACGCCTCACTGACATTTGGGATCATTGATATTTCTGATTTTTACCGTTCGGACAGGTGTGTCATAGTCTTTCATTGTGGTTTTAATTGCACTTGAGTAAAATTATCCTGTTTCTCTGTAGATGCACACTGGCCATTCTTTTTATGTTGTCCGAGTTTTCTATTGAAGTATTTGCCTTTTTCTTCTTGATTTATAGATACGAGCTCCTTGTCAGATGGATGCGTAGCAGATGCCTGCTACCATTCGGTCACTTGTGTGTGCTCTGTTCGTTGTGTCTTGTATTAAATGGAAGTTCTTTTAAATGTTGACAAACCGTGTTCCCTAGTGGCCGTGCCATCTTACCCTCCCACCAGACCTCAGGCCTTTTTTTTGGTGGTCAGCCTGGTAAGTATGAAATGTGTGTATTTTTAAAAATACATACATATTAGAGAGTCCTCTGGCTCTGCAATGTTGTAGTGGGGGGTGGGGAGCATTACGCTGTATTCCCACAGCATTTCCTGCTCCCCAGGCTACCTCTCCTAGTTTTTTTCGGTCATTTTCAGTATCTGTTTTGTGTAGTAAAGGCTTGCCTCCGGTTGGAGAGTGAAGGGCTGTAAAACGCTAACTGCAGCTCCGGTGCCCTGCGAGGCCGCTGCCTGAACTTCGGGGTCCTGGGTGTGCTGGCTCTCGGTGACCCCCCAGCCCTGGCACCAGCTCCTTTAGAGCTCAGGCTGCTCAGATTCTCCAGGGAAGACCCCAGTCTCGTGCCTGGGTTGGGGTGGACGGGCTGCTTGAAGATTTGGGGCAGGGGGTTCTCAGCAAGTACTCTTTTACTTGACTCTTTCTGTCATGGTGGTCCTCTCGCCTCCGATGTTTTTGGTGCCCCTCATCAGTCTGTGTGACTCTCCCTGGAGATAAACAGACAGTCTTCTGCAGAAGTGGGAGAGGAGATGAAGGGCTCCAGTTGTTCAAAAATATATATTTTTTTATTGGAGAAGCTGTAGGTTTATCGAAAAAGCGCGTGTAAAATAAAACATTCCCATATACCACCCTATTAACACCTTGCGTTAGTGTGGTACTTTTGTTACAATTCATGAAAGAAGATTTTTATAATTTTACTATTAACTATAGCCCATCATTTATAGTAGGGTTCACTGTTTGTGTTGTACAATCCTATACTGTTGGTTTTTTAAAAACTTTTGTTCTAGTAACATATACACAACCTAAAATTTCCCCTTTTAAGCACACCCGGAAATATAATGCAGTGTTAATTACACTCACAGTATTGAGCTCCCATCGCCACTGTCCATCACCAAAACTTTGTGATCAACCTGAATAGAAACTCTGTATAATTTAAGCCTCGACTCCTCATTCCCTAGCTCCACCCTCTCCCCTTATAACCTATATTCTGTGTTCTGGCTCCATGAGTTTGCTTATTCCAATTATTTCATATCAGTGAGGTCATACAGTATTTGTCCTTTTGTGTCTGCCTTATGTCACTCAACGTGATGTCTTCAGGGTTCATCCATGTTGTCACAGGTATCAGAACTTCATTCTTTATATGGTTGAAGAATATTCCACTGTATGTATATACCCCTTTTATGTGTTGATAGCCACTTAGGTTGATTCCACCTTTTGGCAATTGTGAATAATGCTGCTATGGACTTTGGCATGCAGCTATTTGTTTGAGTCCTGCTTTATAATCTTTTGGGTATAAACCTAGAAGTGGGATTGCTGGGTCATACAATAATTCTATATTTAGATTCCTGAGGAACTGCTAAACTGTCTTCCACAGCACCTGTACGATTTTACATTCCTACCAGCAATGAATGAGTGTTCCTGTTTCTCCATATCCTCTCCAACACTTGTAATTTTCCAATTTTTTGATAGTAACCTTTCTAGCGGGTATAAAATGGTATCTCATTGTGGTTTTGATTAGCATTTTCCTAATAGCTAATGATGTTGAACATCCTTTCCTGTGCTTTTTTAAAATTTTTTTTTAATTTTTTAACCATTTGTGTAATCTTGTTTGGAGAAATGTTCATTCAAGTCTTTTGCCCATTTTTAAATTGGAGTGTTTGTCTTTTTGTTGTTAAGTTGTGGGATTTCTTTATATAGTCTGGATATTAAACCCGTATCGCATATGTGGTTTCCAAATGTTTTCCCCCATTGTGTTGTCTGTTGTTTTACTTTCATGGTAAAGTCCTTTGAGGAACAAAAGTTTTTAATTTTGATGAGCTCACATTTATCTGTTGTTTATTTTGTTGCTTGTGCTTTGGGTGTAAAGTTTAAGAAACCGTTGCCTAACACAGGGTCCTGAAGATGCTTCCCTACATTTTCTTCTAGAAGTTTTATAGTTCTTGTTGAAGAAATCCTTCCTTACCCTGGAATAATAAAACATTCATTTGTATTTTCTGCTAAAATTTGTGTAGTGTTGCATTTCAAATTAAAGTCATTAATCCATCTGTAATTGACTGAAAATATCAATAAATAGGGATGATAAACAGGGTTCCAGTTTTCATTTTTTTTTCATAGAGGTAACTGATTTAACACAAATAATTTACTGACAAGTCTGTCCTGTCCGTAGGTCTGTGGGTATTTTTCTGTGTAGTGTCTTCTGGTTCATCAGTCAGTTTGTCTATCCCTACACATTATCACATTATATTAACTTGTTTGTAGAAATGCTAGATGTTCTGTTTCTGCTTACTCGTATTCTTAATCTTTTGTCTCTGTAAACAAATTAATGAAGTAGAAATTAAATGCATAGTAGAGAAGACAATGAAAGAATGAAAGCCAAGAGCTATTTCTTTGAAAAACTTATTGAAATAAACCACCTCTAGCAAGAATAATCAAAGAAAAGAGGGGAGGAATGGAAACATTGCAGGAGTTAATCATTATACAGGAGATATTGCAAACAGCTTTGTGTCAGTAAAAAATAATTGGGCGACTCTCCGTGCCTGCGTCTCGTCCCGATGGCGTTTTCCTTCTGCCCCGGGCTTCTTGGAAGTGCTGCTCTCTTGGCCCCGTGCACTGTTTATGCGTCTGCTGTATGTGCCGCTCGCCAAGGCCCTCAGATGGGCACGTCCTTGATTGTAAACCTCGACGGGAGGTGTCCCGTGCAGTGTCACGTCTCCAGTCTGCTTTTACAGTGTTCTCGTTGTGAGACTTTCTTGTGTGGAGAGACCTAGTTCAGTCACTTTTAAAAACTGTTGCACGGTATTCTGTTTTATGAATATACCACAGTTTCTTCATTTTCCTCCTGCTGGGCGTTGAGGTCATTTTTTCTATTAAAAACAGTGCTGCCGGGAATATCTTCTCCGTGGTCCATGTGCTTGAGTTTCTTCAGGATAAATATCTACATATGTAATTGCTGATGTAATGTGTGCCCGTCTTCAACTTTACTATATATTCCCCAATTGTTTAAAGTACTTTTTTAATTTGATTTTTTTCCCCCTTTCAGTGCCTGAAGACCTCTCTTTAGAAGAGAGAGAAGAACTTCTAGACATTCGTCGAAGAAAAAAGGAACTTATTGATGACATCGAGGTAAAAAGATCTCTTTTAGCTGTTGCTTTAGGGCAGAGTAGCAGCTTCATGAAAACGTGAAGCCAGGTGCCTGGAGCTGCGCGTGAGAACCACGTGGAGAACTACCCGAGTGGCCAGGGCTCGGGGATCGTCCTGCCCGGCGCGGACTCGGGGGTAGAAATCAAGCAGCAAGGACCTGGCGCCCGTGCCACATACTGTGAGATGTGTGTTAAAACATTGTTAAAATGGCATTTTTTTAACAACAGCAGCAAGCTACAAACACATTGCTCTCTAACATTGTATATCAAGACCTGTTTTGCTTACTGTTTTCCTAGCATCTACTCATTGTTCACATTTCTGGCACTCAAATTTTATTTTTTTAATGAATTAAGAAGCATACATAGAGCTCCAACTATGGACAAGTGCCTCTTAGGGGGTAGGAGTACACTGACAAACAGCAGGAAACTGAAGGGTGCGTAGTCAAATAAACATCACGCTTTGCACGGCAGTTTACTAGACACGGTACACAGGGAAGCTGAGCCCAAAGCTGCAGTCTCAGGGCAGAACCTGTCAGCAGTGGGCCCTGGCCCGGCTCCTTCCGTTTGGGCCGTGGGGACACTCAGGCAGGCCGGGCTCTTCTCTGAGAAGCTTCCCGGTGATCATGCCAAAACAAACGGGGCATCCCTGGCCACGCTCCCCAAGGCCAGGCTTTGTCCCAGACAGTAACTCCTTTCTAGGAGCTTTTATTTTAAGTCTGAATTTTCTTGGCACACAAAATAATAGGATGCCGAATAAAAGTCTCCTTGTATTCAAAAGGTAGTTTGTGGAACTCTTTCTTTGAAGGTTGCCCTTCCTTCTTGGAAAAGTCCGGTAACCCAGAAAGCATGCTTCAGCTGAGGAATCAGAATGTGGGGGAGGTTGGTGAGAGCAGGGCCCACGGCTCGTCCTTCGCTGGGCGCCTGATCCAGCTTTGGCCCCCTGGTTCTGCAGACGAGAGGGCCAGGCCCCAGCCGGGAGAGGCGCGGCCACACCGAGGGCAGGGGCTTCTGCTCGGCCTGCGTCCGCTCTCTGGTCACCTCCTGGGGCCCGTCCTTGGGGCTTCCTCTCGTAGAAAGCAGCAGAAGTCATCCTGAGACGGTGATGAGGTGGCCTGAGGTTGATGTGAGTGTGTTTAACCTTCAGTGTCTCGCATCTTCCTGGGCAGTGAGGCAGTGAAGGAAGAGAAAGCAGGCGGCTGTGTGGGTTTTTTGATGGCTGCAGTAAGTGAGCTGAGGACTCACTAATTCCCTGTGGCTGGTTTTATCTTTTTACACCTGTGATGTTCTCCCCAGCATCCCTTCTTGATTTGACCCACACTTACCTTGGAATCGGCCCGTGGCCCCTTCTAACCTCGGATCTGATGAGAGGCAGACAAATGACAATTGTGTTTTCTCCTGAGCTGTGGCGCGGACTGTGAAGCTCTAGCTATATATTGATAAGAGAGTGGTTTTTCCCTATCTGTGAAGCCCCCACAGGATCTCGGGGAGGCTCGGCCCGGAGGCTGCGGTTTTGTCCCTGCCTCTGCAGGCAACGAGGCTGCACCCCACCCTCACACCCTTCTCCTTTGCCGACAGAGGCTGAAGTACGAAATTGCAGAAGTGATGACAGAGATTGACAATCTGACGTCTGTAGAGGAGAGGTAAGCAGTCTGCAGCTCCCCCTTCACGTCACTCAGTCTCCTTCCTCCTCCCCGCGGTGAGGGGGGCGACTGGGAAGTGGGGGCCCTCTCGGAGGTTTCCATTCCTCTTCTCTCCACCCCTCACTCCTTCCTGCTCTTGGAGGAGGAGTCGGGGGACACTTCTCCACGTGTTGCTTCACATTCACGCTTTTTCTCATTCACTGTCTACCTCGATAGGTCCAGGAGTAACACGGGCTTCAGACTTCTCTGCGGTTAGGCTGCAATTCTGTCATAAGGAACTGGGCTGTTTTTTAAATAGCTGTTTGTCATTAACTTTTTCTAAAGAAGTAAATCTCAAGTTATCCGATGTAAAAAAGAACCAGAGCAGCCGTACAACTTCTGCTCCCCCTGCAGGGCGTGGGCCCCTCCCCGAGGGCAGTGACTTGTTCCTTCAAAGGGCTGTTGGGAAAGGGAAGACGGAAGGGCTGTGAGTCAGCTCACTGAGGCCGGGACCCCGGGCTTTGCTAACATCTGGTAATCATTTTCTTAATTATTTCACATGAATAGCAAAACTACCCAGAGGAACAAGCAGATAGCTATGGGAAGAAAGAAATTCAACATGGATCCCAAAAAGGTAAGTAAATATTTTCAGTCCCCTGGCATGCAAGAGATTGATTGATTGATTGATTTGAATATGGCTAGCTCCCTTTTGGACAGAGGTGGTCATGTCACCTCATAATAAGACTGAGAGTTTATGTTGTAAGTTGTTACCAAGATAAGGGGCTGCTTGCTGGTGGGGTAGAAGCGCGGCCTGTCGGACTGAGAGGCCTTCCTTTCAGTTGACATCCCTGATGAGGTCGGGGACACCAGGAGTGGGCCTGGCAGCGAAGCCAGCTGGAGCCCCTGCTCTCCCGGGCTCTGTCCCTCTCACTTCTCTTTAGGGACTTTAGAACCTCGGTGGGTCGAAAGGTTCAGGTAAGTGGAAACATGCAGCTGCTTGTTTTTGAGGTTGAACTGAGGGATTTAGCAGGATCTGTAAGGATTTTTGGAACGTGTGATTTGGTCACAACATTGTTTTGGTGTTGAGAAAGAAAAGTAGACTTGAGTGTGCCCCAGAGTTCTGGTCAAGAGGAAAGAGGCGTCCATGCCACGGATGCAGTGACCCCCTTCCCTGCTGACCCCGTATCCGAGCTGGCCTTCTCCATTTCTCGTTGGTCTTAGTTGGAATTCACTTCCCACATGTCCTCAATTTTTCACTTTGCGTCTCTGTGTTAGCTAATTATTTGTTCATTCAGTAAATATTTATCGATTGTATACCCTGCAAGGCCTGGGAGCTCTATACTGGGATCCTGGCTCATGGTTTGTAAGTTGGGGTTTCCCTACGGTGCAGTGTGCCTGCGCTGGAGAGGCCCTTTGTTGGATAGGTCTTCTCCAGCCCCTGTGAGAATGTCCTGTTGCTCCCAAATTCTCTGCTTATGGGGCAGAGTGGAATGAAATTGTCAACAGAACAAAGTGGAACAAAATTGTCATTTTGTGAATTTGGTAATGATTTGGTATTTGGCGTTAGTAAGAGTTACTTATTTCTTCTTTTGGAGTTGAATTTACAGAGTTGAATTATCAGCAGATTTATTAAGCTTTGGAAGCATCTCAGGAGTGAGATCATTTAACAAATGGAAGCTTTAAAAATGGGACCTTATGTTTAAAAGGCACCCAAGTGCAGTTCAGGATAGCACACTAATACGTTGATGAGTAAATTCAAATCCTGCTCATGAATCACACAGACGTGCCTAACTGCTTCCTTCCGAAGTGGCGCTCCCACCCAGCACCAAGTTTCAGATTAATGAGCTGAACTTGCCTCCAAGTCTTATCACGTCCTCCGTTAGGTTCTCGCTTGTCTGATTTACAGTAATAAGGGCCAGCGTATACTGAGAACTTACTACATGTGAAGAACTGTGCTAAGGAAGCACTTTAATTACATACTTCAATCCTCACAGCTGCCTCAGGAGGTGGATTCTGTCTGAATGCTTATCTCACCATTGGGGAAAATAAAGCACAGAGCAGCTAAGGAATTCACCCGGCTCATGCAGCTTGCAAGAGCTGAGCAAGGACTCAAACTCGTGGAATCCGACCCTTCAGCCGTTGCCCGCAGCACAGCGGCCTGTGAGCACGTGGGGAGCGGGGGTGTGGGGGTGGAGATGGGGGCTGCAGCCAGGCCCGGGTTTGTCTGGCTCCTTCACCTTTCACGTCTGAGGGAGCACACATTTGGGATCTCCTTCACCTGGGCTGTGGCGATTGGCCCCAGGAGCTTTATTTTGCATTCTTCTTTACCTAAAAGAGTTTTTAATGATATTTATTGGTCAAAATCCCCTGGTTTTATAGGCTTGGTTATAGCACCAAATGATCTGGCATGCTTTGGACACAATACAGAAGTATATCTCAACCCCCCCCCAAGCCCCTATTTTTTTTTTCAGTTCAGTTTGTTGAGATATATTCGTATACCCTACAGTCATCCACAAGGTACAATCAGTTGTTCACAGTGCCATCATATAGTTGTACATTCATCCCCACAATCAATTTTTGAATGTTTTCCTTACTCCAAAATAAACCAGAAAAAAAAGTAAAAAGAACACCTAAAACACCCCATACCCCCCATCTCACCCTGTAATTCATTTACTTTTTGTCCCCATTTTTCTACTCATCTGTCCATACATTGGATAAAGGGAGTGGGAACCACAAGGTTTTCACAATCACATGGTCACACTATGTAAGCTACATAGTTATACAGTCGTCTTCAAGAATCAAGGTTACTGGGTTGCTTTTTGACAGCTTCAGGTATTTCCTTCTAGCTATTGCAACACACTAAAAAGGGTAAGATACCTACACAGCACATAAGAATGCTCTCCAGAGTGACCTCTTGACTCCATTTGAAATCTTTCAGCCACTGACACTGTGTTTCATTTTGCTTCCCTCCTTTGGTCAAGACTTTCTCAATCCCACGAGGCCGATGCTGGGTCCGGGCTCATCCCCATCCCCGGGAGTCATATCCTGCGTTGCCGGGAGATTTACACCCCTGGGAGTCAGGTCCCACATAGCAGGGAGGGCAGTGAGACCACCTGCAGAGTGGCCGTGCCCCTATTAAACCATGAGGATAGTGCCAGAATAAATAAATTCTGTTAAGCTAGTAGGCAATTCTTTTAAGTCACAAAGTGATAATATTATAAGCAAGGTTGCTTTGGTTTGCTCTAGTATATTATATACTTGTAAATAGCACTTGGGTTTGTGTATAAATAGGAGGAAAAAGATTAGATTTTCCTCTTATTAGAGGACAGATTAGATCAAGGAAGAATACTCTGTAGCTTCTCTTTCCTTCCAGATTTCCAAGAAATGCCTTAAAAATGTAACAGGTAAATCTAGAACAAGAAGGAGTTCACTCAGTGGAACAGGAATTGAGGAATCCCTGAAAGATAAATGGCATCAAATGAGGACAGAAATGATAGCCCGGAATGTGTACGAGGAAGAACCACAGGAACAGAGCGCCCCTCGGGGGGGTCAGCAGGCCCCGAGGAGGCAGGGGCAGGTCAGGAGGACGAGAGGGGACACCGAGATGCCCCCTTTGCGGCCCCCTCCACTGCCCACCTCTGGGTCCCCCCTCTGCTGCCCTTGTGCCGAGCAGGTGTTTGGGCCCCCGCTGTGGGGAGCAGGGGGGAGCTCTGGTCCACTAAAATGGCAGCACCTGAGGGGGCTGTTGGCCCCGGATCAGGGAGGGACGCCCACTCCCAGAGGCCAGTCACCAGCCTAGCCCCCGCCGCGTGGCCTGCTCCCCTGCCTGGAGGACACAGGCTGCAGCAAGAAACAGCCGAGGAAACCGGCATTGCGGATGAGGCACCAAACCCAACCAACAGAAGCACACCGAGGAAACAGACCGGTGGAAACAACGGAAGGAAACCTGAAGAGTAGGATGTTTTTATCCATTATAAATACCATCAGAGGGATGGGAGAGGATGTTTATTATCCATGATACAAAACCAGGGGATTGTTAAAAAGGAACCAGTTAGTGTGTTGGCAGCGACAAATGGGGGTGTCAGATACATACCTCAGAGCTGGGCTGTAATGTACAACACAGCTGGAGAGCGAGCTGGTGAGGGCAAAGGCACAGTTGAACTGGGCTCTTCCCAGTTTTGCACAGAAGAACGAGACGTAGAAGACAGACTCAGAAGCTCAAATTTCACCTGCCTGAAGTTCTGGAAAGAGAGAGAAGAAAACAGGGTGGGGGGATGAGGGGTGGGGGGTGGAAAATGGAAGAAAATTTAGAATGTGTTAGAACTGAATCAAGATAAAATCCTCAGATTCAAAAGCCCCACCAAATGCCAAGCAGGGTAAATTTTAAAAAGATCTTACATTTAGGTAACTCAGAGTAAAACATATGGATAAAGAGAGATTCCTGGAAGTTTCCAGGAAGGAAAGACCAGGTTATCTAAGAAGAAATAAGTTTCACAGTGACCTTACCATCAGCAGCACTGGGCCAAAGACAACAGGGAAACAGTATTTTCCAAGATATGAGGAAAAATAATTTAAAACCTAGGATTCTGTCCATCCAGACCGTCACTCAAGAGAGAAGACAAGTAAAGACATTTTCTCAAGCGCGAGGCCTAAAAAAGTTAACCACCAAGACCTCCTCTGAGCTCTAGTAATTGAGCAGTTCGAATGATAGCACCGAAAACATGAATCCAAGAGCAAGATGCAGGATGAAAAAAAAAAAGAAAGCTGAGCAAAGAAACCGACAAAACTTAAGGTCTAAATAAGAGATTCTTGTTGAAAAAAAGTTTTAAATTAAAGTCCCAGATTCTCAGTGCACGAGTGGGGCAAGGCAGGGAGGAAGGAGGGAAGTGACCATCTTCCACGTGTCCTCGATGTTAGCAGATAAATATGTTTAAAAGTTTGTTAAAATTTTAAGAGTAATCACTAAAAATTGGAAAAAAGAGGATTTCTAAATTATTATGGAAAAAATTTTCCAAAGAAAGTTTTCAATAGACTGAAAAGGTGTGGGAAATAGAAGGCACAAAGTTAGGTGTCAGGAATGAGTCCTAACAAATCAGTAGTCACCACAAACTTGAATGAGCTAAATTAGCCTCTTAAAAAATAGACACTTTCATATTAGGTTGAAAACCAACAAAAGAATATAGCTATGTTCTGATTGAGAGGTGTACATAGAGCAAATAACAGGAAGGTTGAAAATAAAGAATAGTCGAATTTAGAACCCAGTAGCAAGGCAGTTGTCCCCGGTTAAACCCCCCACTGGAAATGTGTTTAGGATTATTCGACTTAATTTTTTGGTAAACTTTTATTTTGGGAGAAATAGCACATATGCTATAGGTGTACGCATTTTAAGTGTACACTTTGAAGAATTTTTATAAATTAACACACTCATGTAACCACAACGCCATAGGGTGTCACAGGCTCCGTTCGGGTGCTCCTCCCTGGGAAACCCAGTCCCCAAGGAGCCTCTCCGCTCCCACTGTAGATTGGTCTTGCCTTTTTTGAAGAAATGTCATATAAATGGAATTAATTTACGCTCTGAAGTGTCTTCCCTTTTCTCGTGTCGCGCCCGTGAGATTCGTCCGTGCTGTTGAATGTGGCAGTTGTCTGTCCACTCGGCTGCTGTGAGTGTTCGTCACATGCATATACCAGGCTGTGCTCATCTGCTGTTTTGTTATTGATGTTTGGGTTGATTCCAGTTTTAGAAATTCTAAATAAGACAGATATGGACATTCACGTATTTGAAAAGAAAACACAAAACCTCTCCAGGTGAACTGCCAGGTTTGAGGGTTCTTGGTCTTGGGCACGGAGAGTTTGAGCTGGAAGAGCATCTTGGGATTCGTAGGAATAACCTGGCAGAATTCCCTGTTCCCTCACTAGCCTTGCCAGCCAGCTCAGGACGCTCTGACGGAGGTAGATTCTCGTTGTTACTGTATGTCCCTGAGATGTTTCATGAGACAGAGCATGACCGATCAGGGCCAGCCGCCAGAGCTGCCGAGTGACCCCTAAACAGCAGGCCGAGGCCTCCAGGTTCATCTTGGCCCCCTCCTCAGGTGGCCTTCGTGGCTCCGGTCACCACGTCTGTGTTCAAGGTGGGGTGGGGGTGGGGGGGACAAGGCCAGCCACGTGGGTCCCCTTTGTTCAAGAGGTCACAGGCTTCCCCAGGCGTTCCCTGCAGACTTGGATGGGTGCTCATTGGGCCAGATCTGTGCCACAAGGTCATTTCTAGTTGCAGGGGAGGCAGCTCGTTCGGTAGAGGGTGGCAGGGGAAAGCGGGCTTGGGGGCGGGTGTTGGGCCGGCCAGCAGTGTCTACCACATAGAATTTGTTTTAGTCTAAATGAATCATTTTCCTAAGCTTGGAAAAGTTGGTATTATTACTTCTGCCTTTATAATCTCTAATAACCACTTAGAATGGTTTGTTCAGGAACCCATTTATTTGTCTTTTAACCCATTAGATTGCAGAAGGAATGAATGTGCTTTTATTTGACGGATAAAATATAGTAGGGTATTTTGAAAATCTGATTGCACCGTTATGTGGGTCTCTGGTTATTTATTTTTGCTATGGTGTTTGCTGTGTCCGAGCCAGTAAGTATTTCTGTCTTTGAAAACTGAATTTCTGTGACCCTCGTAATCAGTGCTTCATTTCCCGTGTTGTTCTTCAGGGAATTCAGTTTCTAATAGAAAATGACCTGCTGCAGAGTTCCCCCGAAGACGTAGCCCAGTTCCTTTATAAAGGAGAAGGCCTCAATAAGACCGTCATCGGGGACTACCTGGGCGAGAGGTAAGCGGGAGGAGAGCAAGCCGCCCGACCCGGCTCACCGTCCTTTCAGGCTCTGTCACGGTGTCTTTGCCGGGGGCTCCGGGGGCCCGCATGGCACTCCCAGTGCAGAGTGACCTCGGTGCAGTCATGTCCTCTCCTGTGCTCTTCTCAGCAGAGAGAGGCCAAGGTGTCTGGGGCCAGGTGGGACCTGCAGCCTCTGAAGTCCACTGTAGGGAGCAGCACTGAGAATGCTCGCCGCGCTACGTAGCTTGAAAAGCATCTTAATCATTGTGCTGGACTGAAACTGTTACGTCCCCCAGAAAAGCCATGCTCTCTTTATTTATTTTCATTTTTTAAAACTAAATTCAGTTTTACTGAGATATATTCATATACCATACAGTCATCCATGGTGTACAATCAGCTGTTCACCGTACCATCATAGAGTTGTGCATTCATCACCCCAATCTATTTTTAAACATTTTTCTTACACCAGAAAGAATAAGAATAAAAAATAAAAGTAAAAAAGAACACCCAAATCGTCTCCTCCATCCCACCCTATTTTTCATTTAGGTTTTGTCCCCATTTTTCTACTCATCCATCCATACACTGGATAAAGGGAGTGTGAGCCACAAAGTTTTCACAATCACCCTGTCACCCCTTGTAAGCTACATTGTTATATCTTCTAGAGTCAAGGCTACTGGGTTGGAGTTTGGTAGTTTCAGGTATTTACTTCTAGCTATTCCAATACATTAACTCCTAAAAAGTGTGCCCACCAGAGTGACCTCTCAACTCCATTTGAAATCTCCCAGCCACTGAAGCTTTACTTCATTTCATTTCACATCCCTCTTTTGGTCAAGAAGATGTTCTCAATCCCACAATGCCAGGTCCAGATTCATGCCCGGGAGTCATATTCCACATTGCCAGGGAGATTTACACCCCTGGGAGCCACGCTCTTTTAATCCAGTCTTTTGGGTACAGACATTATTGTTGGGATCTTCTGATTAAGTTGTTTCCATGGAGATGTGACTCTACCCATTCAAGGTGGGTCTTAATTAGTTTACTGGAGTCTTTAAGAGAGATCAGGGAGAGAGAGAGAGAGAGCTCATAGCTGACAGACCCAGACACTTGGAGATGCAGACAGAAAGATGTTTGGAGATGCTACGTAAGAGATGGAGCCTAGAGTTTGTCCCAGAGAAGCTAACGAAGGACCCACAGATGCTTAAAGAGAAGAAAGCCACTGAAATCAGAAGCTGAAAGGAATACAACCCAGGAGAGAAGGAACAGCAGACGCCAGCCATGTTACTTCCCAGCTAACAGAGGAGTTCCAGACATTATCGGCCTTTCTTCAGTGAAGGTACCCTTTTGTTGATGCCTTAGTTTAGACACTTTTATTGCCTTAGAACTGTAAATTTGTAACCTAATAAATCCCTTTATAAAAGCCAATATACCAGTCTATTTCTGGTATATTGCATTTTGGTAGCTTTAGCAAACTGAAATAATCATCTTTTGAAGTTTTGCCCAGATACATCCCAGATTTCCCTTCAGTGGTTTTTTTCTCCATTAATTGGGGTGTGAATAAAGGTTATGGGATATGAATAAAAAGTTGCTAACTTTTAAAATGTAAAGTCACTGGCCAGATTTACTTCCCCAGCTTTCTCCACTGAAAAGCCCATTTACTTGCCTGGAAGAGGTTAGGACAGGTGTTCCGAGGTGGCACATCCCTTGCTTAGACTTTTGTCAAGGCCAAAAGAGAGTCTTTAATCAAAAGTCCAGCAGTCACTTAGGGTGCTTTCTGTTTCTAATTTTTAATTTAAAATATTTGATCAAAAGTAGAATATTTCCCTACTCATTTTAAGAGGTCAATATTACGTGATACCAAAGCCAGAGAAAGACATCACAAGAAACACAAACTACAGGCCAATATCTCTTACGAATATAGATTGTAGAAACCCTCAGCAAAACTCGAGCAAACTGTCTTGGTTTGCCAGGGCTGCTATAACAAAGTACCGCCGACTGGTTAGCTTAAACAACAGGAATTTACGTTCACACAGATTTGGGAGCTAGAAGTCCAAAGTCAGGGTGTCACCAGGGCGATACTTCTCTGACGTCTGTAACATTCTGGGGGTGACTTGCAGGCAGTCAGCAAGCTGGTCTCTGCCTCCACCACATGGCCGCCTGTCTCCCCGTCCGTCCTCCCGACGGTGCCCACGTGTCCTCGGCTGATGACGGCTCCGGTCATGTTGGATGAGCCCCCCCAATCCTGCCTGACCTCAGCAGAACTAGCAGTACCTTCAGAGACGCTGTTCACAAATGAGTTCACATCTGCAGAACCAGGTGGTAGGATTTGAATATGTCTTTGTGGTAGATGTGATTCCATCCTCGAAACAAACAATCCGGCAGCACATTAAAAGTGTTCAACACCGTGACCAGTGAGTTAACCCAGGAATGCAAGGGTGGTTCACCAAGCAAAAGTCAAGTAATGTAAGACACCATGTCTTTGGAATAAAAGGATGAAAACCAAATGACCATCTCAATAGATGGAAAAAAAGCAGTGAAAAATTCTGTACCCCTTCATGATAAAAAAACACTCAACGAAGTAGAAAGAGAAAGGAAGTTCCTCAACCTGATGAAGGGAATCTGTGACAAACCCACAGCTAATGTAATGCTTAATGGTGGGAAACTGAGTGCCCACTTTTGTCATTTCTATTCAGTATAGTACTGGATGTTCTGGCCAGGGCAGTCAGGCAAGGAAAAAAAGGCATCTAGATGGGAAAGAAGAAGCAAAATTGTCTCTGCAGATGACATGATCTTCTGTGTAGAAAACCCTAAAGAATCCACTGAAAAACTAATAAACAAGGATACAAGGAAATATGCAAAACTCAATTGTATTTCTATGTATAGCAATGAGCAAACCAAAAAGGTAATTAATAGAACAATTCCTTTTATAACAGCATCAAAAATTACTATTAATATATTTAACAAAAGAAGCACAATAATTCTGAAACCTACATTGTTGAAAGTAATGAAAGAAATAAATGGAAAGACATCCCATGTTCATGGATCAGAAGACTTAAGAGTTTTAAGATGGTGTATTAGGGTTCTCCAGAGAAACAAAGCCAACAGGATATGTAGATAATTTATGTAAATAATAAGAGATTTATTATAGGAATAGGCTCACCCAGCTGTAGAGATTGGCAAGTCTAAAGTCCTTAGGGCAGGTTGCAAGTTGGAAACTAAATGAAGATCACATTGAATTCCCCAGGAGAAGCTGGCTGTCTGGAGTAGAGGTTGAAATTCAATGTGACTCCTGAAATCATCAGTTCTCCCCTTAAGGCCTTCAGGAGATTAAATAAGGAGACTTCTGTTATGGCTGAAGGCAGGCTCCTCTGTTGATTGTAGATATAATCAGCCGTAGAGGGAGTCAACTGACTAATGATTTAAATCCATGAAATATCCTTAGGATAACAAGCAGGCCAGTACTTGCTTGACCAAAGAACTGGGCTGCATAACCTAGCCAAGTTGGCACATGAAATTAACCACCACAGATGGCAGTGCTCCCAAACTTTATCTACAGATTCAACACACTCCCAAACTCCCCACTAACTCCTTTGCAGAAATTGGCAAGCTGACCCTAAAATTCAGGGGAATTCAGTGGAAATTCTAGGAACCCAGAATAGCTAGTACAGTCTTGAAAGAGAACAAAGTTGGGGAGCTCACACTTCGCAGTCACAAGAGAGACTACCAGCCACAGAATTAAAACCGCATGGTCCCGGCATAGGACAGACGTACGGGATCATGGCATACGACTGAGAGTTCAGAAGTAAACCCTCACATTTACTGCCAGTTGATGTTTGATAAGGTGCCAGACACGTCAGGTGGGGGAAGACAGTCCCTTCCACAAATGTGCTGGGGCAACTGGATGTCCATGTGCAGAAGGATGAAGGTGGACTCCTGCAGCACACCACGTGTGAACGTTAACTCAAAATAAGTAAAATGCCTAAATATAAGGACTAAAAATGTGGAGCTCTTAGAAGAAAACATGAGACCTTGGATGAGTCAGGAGTTTCTTAAATATGATACTAAAAGCACAAGTACCCAACCCCCCCCCCCAAAAAAAAGATAAACTGGACTTCATCAAAATTAAAAACTTTGTTTTAAAGGATGTAATATAGAAAGTAAAAAGACAACCTACAGAAGAGGAAAAAATATTTGCAATCATATATCTGATAAGGAAATTTTATCTTAATAGATAAAGAACTCCTGTAATTCAATGGTGAAAAGACAAATAGCACATTTATAAATGTTTAGAGGATCTTAACAGACAGTTCTCCAAGGATCATAGATAGCCAGTCAGCACGTGAAAGGGTTCTCAATATCGTTAGTGATCAGGGAAGTGCAAATGAAAGCCCTAAGAAGTTGCTACTTCACACGCACCAGGACGGCTATGATAAAATGATGGATAGTAAAAAGGTTTGGGAGGATGCAGAGAAATGAAGCTGGTGGGAATGTAAAACGGTGCGGCTGCTGTGGAAGACAGTCTGGCG
Source organism: Bradypus variegatus (assembly GCA_004027775.1). NCBI lineage: Eukaryota > Metazoa > Chordata > Mammalia > Pilosa > Bradypodidae > Bradypus > Bradypus variegatus. The sequence continues at coordinate 27,053 of PVKY010000369.1, read as the reverse complement.
GTCCCTTGGAAGGTTAAGCGTGGTGTTACCATATAACCCAGAAGTTCTCCTCCTAGGAATACATCATGAGGAATGAAAACGGACATATTTCCACACAGTAACTTTTACACGAATGATTATAGCAGCATTATTCATAAGAGGCAAAAATGTCCATCAGGGGACAAATGGACACAAATGGAATATTATTCAGCCATGAAAAGGAACGAGGCTTGGAGACATGCTGGAACGTGGGTGAATCTGGAAAATGTTACGCTAAATGAAATCAGCCAGACACGAAAGGGCAAAGACTGTGTGGTTCTGTTTATATTAAATAGCCAGAGCAGGCAAATCTATAGAGCCAGGAAGCGAGTAGTGGTCCCAGGAGCTGGCAGGGATGGGCAGTTTGGGGGTGATGGTGGAGGGGTGTGAAGTTTCCTGTTGGGATAATGAGAATTGTGGTGATGGAATGCAACACTGTCAGTTTCCTAAAATCCGTTGTTCACACTGTACACGGGTGGCTTGCACGCAGTGAGTTACTCTCCGTACTGATATTTGGAAAGACAGAGTGCCGAGGCCCGAGGGCTTCCGAGACCAGGTCTGAGGAACTGGGCCAGAGGCTGGGTGGGTCGCAGTGACCCCTGGGCAGTCGTGTAACTGGAGGATAAATTAGTGATGGTGTTTTTAGAATACGTGATCTGGCGGTTCATTTCTGTAAGAAATACTGAGTTCCTTCAGATACTGAGTTCTAAAAATTAAGCTCTGGCTGTGTGCCAGGCACTGTATAAGGGCCTTAGGATACATTTGTGAACAAAAATAGACTCTGCCCCTTGAAGAAAACGGTGGAGCAGCGTGCGCGAGGCGGTGATGCGCACACTGGAAGCCGAGGGGGCGGAGGGGGCGGGGGGCAGCAGTCACAGCCGGCTGCTCGGGTGGGCCCCGTGGGAAGGGGTGTCACTGCACAGGTGGGACAGATCCCCAGGGACAGGCCCTTGGGGCAGGAGCACCGGGACGCAGAGGGGGAGGGGGCCGCTGGGCCGGGGGTCTGGGGGCAGGGCCGAGAGCGGAGGTCCCCATGTCAGGCGGGGTCTGGCGGCCACCGGAACGAGGGAAATGGGGGACCGTTGGAAGGCTGAAAGCAGAGGAAGGCATGGCCCAGTTTCCGATTCAGAGCAGTCACTCCAGCTGCCTCGTGGAGAGCAGACTGGGGGCCCAGGAGGGTGCTCGGGCCGGGCCGGCAGCGGCGAGGGGCTCTGACTTCAGCGTCGAGCTAATGGGGATTTCTGGTGGATCAGGTGTGGGCTGAGATGGGAACGCTGTGGGAGAAGCAGGTGGAAGCCGGGTCGGAGGGGAGGGGAGGCCTGGGGGTACAGGCACGTCCTAGGGACTTGAGTGTGCGATGTCTAGCGGACATCCAGGTGGAGGCTAGGGGGCGAGGCCTGGCCAGAGGGAAACAGGAGGTTTTGGCGCATTGCGGTGTTTGGTCCTCCAGGCCGGTGGGGGTTGCCCTGGGAGTGAGCGGATGGAGAGGATGGGATCTGAGACGGCCTCGGAGCTCACCTCTTCCACCTGGGGCAGGAGGGGAAACAGAACATGGAAGAACCAGGCCCGTTTTGTTTATTCTGACACTCTTGAACCCGACCTCATCGGGGACCAGGACGCAGGCCCACGTGCTGCAGCCGAGCCATGGCGGGGTGGGTGCGCTTGGCCCTCCACCTCGGGTCCCCCTGCCCCACACAGCCAGCGTCCAGCAGCAACGTGGACAAGAGGACATCTGTCTTCACCGCTGACGCTGGAACCAGCCCCTGTGCGGCACGTGGGTGGTGGGTGGGTCCTGGGCCTGCCCCCTGCTGTGGCCGCCTCCACTCCCATGGCCTGAGCAGCGGACTGGCTCCCCCTGCCCCCAGCCCCAGGCGTGTACCTGAGTGTGCCACCGTGCCAGCGGGACATCCCAGCCGGAGCAGGGCCACACAAGCTGTGCCCAGACCCAAGCTTTCCTTTCCCAGTCCTGAGAAGTCTCCTCCCAGGGTCCCCTTCCATGCAGACGGGACTCGGAAGCTACTAGAACCCAGGGGTGCCTGGGACACTGCTCCCTGCTGGCCGGGAGCTCATTCCTAGGAGGTGGGGGTGGGGGGGTCGATGCCCAGGCTCGCTCACCCATCACTCACCCTGGTTCTCCCTCCATCCTTAGTGCCCCCGTGAGGCGGCTGTGTTGGCCATAGTCTGCAGGCCTTGCCCAGCACCGCTGCTCTCCTGGGGTCAGGGGTCGGGGGTCTGGTCCGAGAGGCGGGACTTACAGGTGTTCCAGAGCCTGGTGGCCCCTCCCAATGGGGCCCAGGATGCACCTTGTCGCATCATTTTGCTTTTGTCGTCATCTCTTACATTCGTATAAAACTTTCCCTTGGTGTGTCCTCAGGCTTAGTCTAGTTTCTGAAAGCTCACGTAAGGCATTAATTCTTTCACGAACTTGCCTCTCTTGAGCCCCGTGCGTGCGTTGGGGGTCGTGACCTGGGGTGGGCCTCCGGATCCCCGTCTGTGAAGGGGGGAGCGTGGGCGCTTGCAGCCGGCCCGGGCGGGCCGTGGGGTTCCCTGACTGGCTTCCGGCCGACTGGGAGCTGAAGACCCCGTTTCCTCCTGCCTCAGAGCAGCGTTACAAGGAGAAATCCGATCCGATCCGTGAGTCACACAGAATCGGAAGCCACAGGCACCTGCCTGAGGAAGCGCCTTTCTCTTAAAACGGTGGAAACGGTGCTCACCAGGCTGAGGCCGTCCTCTCCTCCTTTCTAGGGACGAATTTAACATTAAAGTTCTGCAGGCTTTCGTGGAGCTCCATGAGTTTGCAGATCTCAACCTGGTACAAGCCTTGAGGTAAGGGTCGTGTTGTGTTCCGGGTACTGAAAAGACGGGGGGCCTGGGGTAGGGGGCGAGGCCCGAGCCGGGGGGGCTGTCGACTGGCTCGGGGCCCTGCAGACACTGGCTGCCCTCGGGTAAAGCGACCCCCGAGGCAGCCAGACCGTCGCCCTGGGTGCCCCCGCTTTCCGTGCCGGCACCTGGGGGGCTCCCTCCTGTCCCCACACCCCGCGGGCTGGTCTTGGCGTGTCCCCCATAGCGGGCCTTGGGCACTGACATCCTGGAGGCCGCAGAAGTGGATCCTTGCCCCGGGTGCACCCCCAGTTCCTCCCCAGTGTGGCCGCCTCTTTCTGGCACCACATGGGGAAGTCACTTTGTCCCCTTCCCGGTCCCGGGCTGAGGCCCCGAGCCTGTCCCCCAAGCCTGCCACATGCGGCACTTCCCGGGCACGTCCCGGTCTTTTCCGGCCTCTGTCCCCCTCCGCCCTGCTGGGTCCCTCTGCCCACTCCGAGCCTCGGGCCACCCTCGGGTGCCGTGGGGAGAGCCCTGTGCCCTGTGCATATGTTTTAGATCCAGTTTCAAAAACAGACGTCAGGGAGGGGGGGCCGTGGCCTCTGCAGGATCAGGCGAGGGCAAGAGCGGGTGGCGCCCCCAGTTAAGGAAGGGGCGGCTGGGGGTTCAGCGTGTGGCGGCACCGGGATGAGGAGGGCGCCAGGTGCCGGTGGGAGGGCTGGGCTCTGATGTGACGTAACGTGGTGTCACCTGGTCTTGTGCAACGCGGGGCAGGAGCGGAGGGAGGGGTGTCGGGGTGGCCCAGTCAGGGGGGCAGCCAGGCGAGCAGGCCGCCTCGCCCCTCCTGCTGGCCGGGGTCCATGATCAGAAACTGTGGACCCTCGAGGTTGTACTGGGCAGTGAGGAAAGGCAGAGCGAGTGGGGGTGGGGGTAAGGCAGAAGGAGAAGCTGCTGTTGGGGGGTGGGGGTGGGGGGCTATGGGAAGAACCCGCAAGAGGCGGGATGGGGGGGTACCCACAGCCTGGGGTCAGGGGCGGCTGTTGGGTCGGAGCTGGTGGCACAGACACCCGGGTGGGCTTGGGGACCCCTGTGCTGACTCAGCTGTGCCCAGGCAGGGCCATGGGTGCTGGGGGGGCCAGAGCTGCGGGCCCCACCGAATGTCTGGGTGCAGGCCCCCTGCTCCGTCTGGGCCCCCTGGGGTGACCCCTGTGGCCGACGTCCGGGTCACCTGACCGAGGTGCCTGTCCCCGCAGGCAGTTCTTATGGAGCTTCCGCCTTCCAGGGGAGGCACAGAAGATCGACCGCATGATGGAGGCCTTTGCAGCTCGCTACTGCCTGTGCAACCCCGGGGTCTTCCAGTCCACAGGTCGGTGCAGCCCCTGCCTCCAACCCCCGTAAGCCCCCGGCCCCGGGACCCCCAGGCGCCAGTCGGGTTGTCGCCCTGTGGCCTGAGCCTGGGCAGCCAGGCGGGCACCGGTGGGCCTCAGCAGCCCCTGCCCCAGCCCACCCTGCTGGCGTCGGTACACGAGACTAAACGCCGGTCGTTCCCGGCCCCTGGGTCTTCGTTTCAGACACGTGCTACGTGCTGTCCTTCGCCATCATCATGCTGAACACCAGCCTGCACAACCACAACGTGCGCGACAAGCCCACGGCCGAGCGCTTCGTCTCCATGAACCGCGGCATCAACGAGGGCGGCGACCTGCCTGAGGAGCTGCTGCGGGTAAGCAGGGGCAGGCCACCCACCAGCACCCCGGGACGCCCACCAGCACCCCGGGCCGCCCACCCCTGGCCACCCACCAGCACCCC
>PVKY010000369.1:0-22309 GCA_004027775.1 Bradypus variegatus | reverse complement strand
GCTGCTGTTTGCCTTCCCTCGAGAGCTGCGGCGCAGGACGGGCTCCCTCCACTGGCTGCTGTGCTTTTCCCTCATTACAGAACTTATACGAAAGTATTAAAAACGAACCGTTTAAAATCCCGGAGGACGACGGCAACGACCTCACACACACATTCTTCAACCCCGACCGCGAGGGCTGGCTCCTGAAGCTCGGTGAGCGCGGGCCCTGCCCGGCCGCGTGCTCGGGGGTCTCTCGGGGGGCCCTGCGGCAGCGTAGCGAGCACCCTGCCCAAAGGCAGCGGAGCCCTCGCGCTCCTGGCAGCCGCCCCCCAGGAAGCGGTGCGGGTCTGAGCTGTGGCGTTTCGAAGGAGGCGCCGCTCCCGGCCGTCCCGGAATGCTGCCCGGCTGCAGCCCAGACAGAGTCCGAGTCAGTTTTCTGCGTGAGAAGCCAGTGCCGCGAGGGCCTCTCGGTTCGGTGTGGCTGTGATTTTCCCTGCGTGGTTTAAATGTGCCTTCTTGTTGTTTTCCTTCTGCCTGTGGCTCCCACCTTTCTGTTCTGTGACGGGCTGTCCCTGCTTGTTCCGCGTTAGGAGGTAGGTACCCAGTGGCTTCCGCCCCCCCCAGCCGCTCGTTGCTCTCTCTGTCCTCCGCGTGCCTGCGGGTGTGTGACGCTCCGTCCGTGGCCGCTGTGTGGCCGGTCGTGTGGCTCTAGACTGGCCGGGGCTGGGTATCCCAGTGCCAGATGTGGCGGCTGTGGCACCCAGGGCAGCGCTGTGGGGACACGCTCTGCCCTCGGCCTGGGCCAGGACGCCCGTGACACACAGTCACTGCCAGCACCCCTCCCTCGGCACCCCATGGGGAGAGTGGGGGCTGTCACACTTCACAGCGATGTAAGGAACTTTCAGGGAATGGTTTGACACTGGGGACTCGGGGTCTTTGCCCACCATTAAAGCCTGCAAGTTGTGACGACTGTTTGAGCTCAGCCGCCTGAGAACAGAGTGTTGCTGTTCAGCCCGTGAGGCATTAAAGCCCATGAGGATCCCGGTGGTCTCTGACTCAGGAAGGACAGACGTGGACGTGGTGACGGCTGGAAGGGGAGTGGCCAGGGCCCTTCTGGGCCTTTGCCTACAGCTGGGACCCGTGTGCCTAAGTCACGGGACCCTGGATGAGGGTGGCGGGGGCTTCTTAGAGCTGCAGCGGCGGCGTTGGGGCTGGAACTCGGGCTGGGAGACTGTGGAGACCCTGCCCTCGGGTTCCCCCTGACAGCCGGTGGTGCCATGTGCGGCGGGAGCTGCTGACGCCCCTGTGCGGGCAGTGGCTGGCCCTGGGGGCGCGTGTCAGTGGCGAGGGAGAGGCCCAAGTGCAGCTTGCTTCCTCCAGCCAGGCTACACGTCAGGGTGGAGGCCCCTGCCCAGCGCCAGCAGCCTCTGGATTCTCTGTTCTCGAGTGCAACGCACGCGGCAGTGCCCGGCCAGCCGGCAGGTGGGAAGCGGGGGTCCTCCTGCCACACTTGGCGGCCCCAGGCCTGGCCACTGCGGTCAGCCAGATGGGCCCAAAGAGGTCACGGTGGCTCCCAGAGATGGTGGCCGCACGTGGTAAGGACACACGAGGTCACAGGTGGCCTGGCTTCGTGGTTTCCTCCTGGTAGGTTTAGTTTTTGAACACGCAGCCCTTTTTAAGTGCCCGGGTGCTTTCCCAGAGCAGAGGGGCGGATGTTTACGTCTCCTGGGGGCTGCTCGGCCATTGCTGGACAATGATGAAGTGAATGATTCATCATTGGGTTTTGAGAATCAGTTGTTTTAAGAACACAGGAATATGCTGGAATTGAGCTTCATGTTACAGACACATGAGCCCACGTGTGTGCCTGTGTGCACACAGGCCTGACAACAGCAGGGAGAACAGAAGGAAAACTTACCTAGGGGACTGGGTGCTGAGCGTTTCGGGCAGCCAGGCTCCTTTCTGCAGGCACAAGTGGTACATCTTGCGACAGGAGTGGGACCTGCCGTGGCCCCGAGACCCTGGCTGTCACCCCGGCCGTGCTCAGTGGAGCCTGGGCTGGCTGCCAGCATCCCCAGGCCTGCCAGGCCCCCACACCCGGCTCGAGAACGAGGCCCAGAGGTTGGACGTGCCCCTGCGTCCCCGAGTGTGTGGGAGCGGGGGGCGTAGGTCGAGGGTCACAGAGCCGCGGGGCTTTCTGGCCAACCTCAGCTCTCCCGGGAGCTCATGTGGCAGGTCAGTGGCAGGCCAGGTCTGCAGTCACACATGGTCACACGGCGACCAGCGTGAAGGGGAGGTCGGGGGCCGGCTGGGTGGGCAGACGGCACCTCGGAGGTTTGCTGGGAGAGTGCCCATTGCGGGCGCAGGGAGGACCCGGGGGACCCTCTGCTGGCAGCAGGGCCCTCGGCGCCGCTGGCCACTGTCGGAGGCAGGGGGTGCTAGCCACGGGCGCAGCTGGGGCGGGTGGGGGGCGTGGGGTGTCGGGGGATGCCGAGGGCTGGGGGGTGATGTGACTCCCCCACTTGGAGGAGCCTCAGGCTCGGGGAACACGGAGGCCCCACTCTCCGCCCTGTCTGCTCTCCAGCGTGGAGGGGGTGTCTGTGCCCCTGCCCCTGTCCCTGGAGGACACTGGGGTGAACCTGACCTGCCGAGGGCCTCGGGGCCTCCCTGGTCCTGCCTGAGGGGGGTGGGACACGGGGTCCTGCTGGGCAGCCCTGCTGGTAGGACGGGGGCCCCTGGGGCTGCACACGGGTGAGGATGGCAAAGGACCCACCTGGCAGAGGGTCGGGGGGTCTTGTGAGAAGTGCGGTGGTCGGGGAGGGCTGAGGCATGGGGGCCCGTGGGGTCCCGGGGAAGGGCAGGGGCAGGCCGGAGGCTGGGGGCAGGAGGTGCGCCGTGGGGAAGCACAGGCAGCACAGCCAGGCCTTCCTGCCGGGCCCCAGAGCCACCACCCTGCTCCCCACCCCACCCTGAGGCCACAAGGCGGGACCCCCCACCTCGGCCCTGGGAAGACGTTCAGCTTCTGAGAGGATCCCAGTCGGCCCCGGGGGCAGATGGACAGACAGATGTATGGGGCAGATGGACAGACGGATGTATGTCTGTCTAGCCCATCCCTCATCCCACCGTGACCTGTCGGTCCTGAGCTCTCCTGCTGACCCCTGGCCTGTGGCTCCCCAAGAAACGCCCCCACCTGGGGCTGGCTCGGGGGAGGCCAGAGCTGCCTCATAACTCGCGTCCCGCTCAGATTCGTCGCCGTGAGCGTGTTTCTCTCTCTTAATTACACACACAACTTCACGTCGGAAGTGAGGGTAGACGTGGAAGCCGTGTGCGGGTCTCTGCTGATATTTGGGGTAAAAGAAGTTGCCTTCCGGCGGAGTGCACGAGCCTCGCGATCTGGTTCCGACATCGCCTCCCTCTGGCGAAGGGGTGGTGCTGTGGCCGGTTCCAGGCCCAGGGCTCTGCCGGGGGTCAGCGCCCCACCTCGGTGGAGCCTCATCACTTGTCATTTCCATGGGGGTTAAGCCCATCCATCGTGACTAACTCAGATTTGAGGAACCGGCGGGTTATCTCGGGGACCCCGGGGTGGGGTGGGGCGGGGCGGGGTGCATGTGTGCTGCCCTGAGGTGCACCCCGCTGCCCGCTCTCTGGCCACGCGGGCAGAAGGAATCACGGGCTGGGGCGGGCCGTGCCCACCACCCCGGGTTGCCCGCACCTTCCTGCCCGGCAGCCGGGAGGGCGAGCGTTTTCCCCAGGGGGGACGGCCGCAGCAGGGGCCTGACTCCGGGGCCTTCTGCTTGCAGGGGGGCGAGTGAAGACCTGGAAGCGCCGCTGGTTCATCCTGACAGATAACTGCCTCTATTACTTTGAATACACAACAGTAAGTAAGGAGCCGCCACCCTCCTCCGGCAGTGCCCTCCGCCCGCACTGGGCCCGAGCAGGGGCTGCCCGTGCACCTTTCTCCCGTAGGACAAGGAGCCCAGGGGCATCATCCCGTTGGAAAACCTCAGCATAAGGGAGGTGGAAGACCCTCGGAAACCCGTAAGGCGGCCGGCTTCGCCCGGTTCTCTCCTCGCATGACCCTGTGCCCTCGCAGGCTGGTGGCGCCCAGGGCCGGGACCTCCCCTTGGGCCCTGGGCCCTGGGTGACGTCTCCCGTTTCCTCTTCCTCCCTGCAGAACTGCTTTGAGCTGTACAACCCAAGCCACAAAGGGCAGGTTATCAAGGCCTGTAAGACGGAGGCCGACGGGCGCGTGGTGGAGGGGAACCACGTGGTTTACCGCATCTCGGCCCCCACGCCCGAGGAGAAGGAGGAGTGGATCAAGTCTATCAAGTGAGTGGCCGCCCGGGCCCGAGCCCCCGCGGTCGGTTTCCTCCCGCGCATTGTGGGGAGCGTGGGAGCCTTGCACCTGCCGGCAGGGGCTCCACAGGAACAATTCCGGAAGGTCAGAGGCCGTCTGCTCACATCAGCGCCGACAGCTGGACCTGTTCCCGTTCGTGACGCCGAGGACCGTGTTCTGCCGCCAGCCCGGCGCCACGTCGGGCCTAACCTGGCTTTCTCTCTCTCTCCACTAGAGCCAGCATCAGCAGGGACCCTTTCTACGACATGCTGGCGACGAGGAAAAGGAGGGTTGCCAATAAGAAATAGAGTGTCCCTGGCCCGGACAGGTGAACGTCGAAACCCAAACCCCGCAGCACGAGTGGCCACGTGCCCCCCGAGACACCCGGGCACACCTGGATACACCTCTGCAGGCCGCGTCTTCCGGCAGCTGCCAGGAGCAGGGTCTGTGCAGGACGCTGTCCAGTGCACAGGGATGGCCGCCACGGGGTCAACTTCCAAGAACCAGACTGAGCGCTTGGGAGCTTTGCGTGGGCCGCGTCGGGGACCGCCCGGCACGTCCCCGCCCTGTACCCGCCTGTAGCTGCAGCAGCCGTGCAACCCACCCCAGGATCGCCCCCTGCCCGGGGAACCTCGCCCATCGGACACGTGCGGTCAGTAGCGGTGGTGATGGTCGCCGTTCTAGAAGCCACTGTTCTATATCAAAACAGGATAGGAAGAGCTACCACTTTTTTATTCAGAATTTTTTTCTCAGATATATAGGATTATAGCTTTTATATGCCTTTTTATATTCTGAAATTATAATGAAAGATACCTTCTAACAGTAGTATTTTTAGAATGGCAGCTATAAGTTTAACTCCTGGACACACGTGTATACTGTGCACTGAAAAAAAAAATATGCAGCACCCAAAGGGAAGGGTTTGGGGGGCACGTGCAGTTGGGTGGGGCTGCTGAGGACCTGCTGCCCAGGGAGGTCCCTGGGGAGGCGGCCGGGCCCAGAGCAGGCTGCAGCCAGGGTGGCACCTGTGAGCTCTACTGTGTGGAGACTTTTTTGCCCCACTAATAGGTTCTAAAAAGCAAATCACTCACTATAAATGATGATTTTGCTGAATTTAGGAAGGGAGCTTTTCCCCTGGCGGTGGCTCGTCTGCACAGTGGACCCTGTGAAACCGCTCGTCCCCACTGTCGCTGATGCACCCAGATGGCACTTTTGCGGGGCTCACCCCAGGACACGGGGCTGAGTGGTGTCCGACCACATTCTTCACTATTTAAAATGTTTTGGCAAAATGCTTTATTTTACCAGCCTTCTAACAATCTGACCAAATTTCTTAATGTAATGGAGTGTTTTTAGAGAATTAATCTCCCATTTGAGGGGAAAAGCAAGCTATGGTGTGGAAGTGTAATTTAAGGTACAAACAACTTTAGATCAAACCAGTGTGGCCCCTAGGATTTCTGGGGTAGGTTAGAACCCGAGGGCGGCTGACCGGGAGGCTGGCAGGTGGCTGAGGCTCGTGTGCGCGGCTGGGCCCGGTGCTCTGTGCCCAGGCGGGACGGCCATGGGTCTTCAGCAAGGGGCTATGACAGAAGCTCCTTTCCTGTTCCCCCGAGAGCATCTTTGCAGTCTGGGACATGCACGTCTGACCTGCAGGCCCGGCCAAGGGGGCTCTTACCCCGCCCCCACCCCACCTGCATAGACACATCTGGAATTTGCACCTTTAGATGCCACTGAGTACTCCTTTACAAAAGGAAGGTCAAAGGAAACCTCAGATCGTACGTATTTTCGTCTAGTTCCCAGTAGCAGAAGCAGCCATTCCCAAGGGTCTGTGCGCTGCCTCGAGCCGAGACAGAACGGCGCTGGCCCTTTGCCTGTGTCGCCGACCTCCGTGTGGCTTTAGGTCACACTGGACTGCAAAGGGGTCTAAGCCTGTAACTTTCCATCATGCATCAAACTGACTTTTTTGGTTCATTCCCAAGCTTTTAGGCTTTGTCACTGTACTGATACCTCAAATTCCAAACCTTAGTTTTTGAGGAAGGCACCAGTTGGCACCCTGAACCCACCTGGCACCCAGGCAGCCCCGGCCTCTCATCTGCACGGCCCCAGCCCCAGCCCCTGGGCTGCTCCATCAGCGTCTCACACTCGGAAAAACCGTTTCTTTCCTGACTCTGACCCCAGCTATGACCCTGGAGAGACAGGGCTCCTGGCTTTTGGCTTTGGCCTCAGAGTTGTGTTGGGGGAAGTGAGCATGAAGGAAGCGCCTAATAAGATGATTCTCTGCTCTGGGCACCTGTCTCCCTGGGGCCGCTACAGACCCGGTGCTTAGAATCCACGTGAGCTGCCACCTTCCAATTCCAGGGCCTGCCGGGACAGTATTAACACACGGGGCCTGCTCGGCCACGCGGGGGACACAGCAGGGGCCCTGGCACTTCTCTGCGTGGCATTCGTCCCACTCACGTTCCCCACCCCCCTCCCCAATGTTGGATTATACATTCATAATGTAAATACTCATAACAGGTAAATTGATTGGAATAATTCCACAAAGTTCAAAAACAGAACTTGTCTATAAAATACATCTTCAAATCTTGAATACAACTAAAATATGAAGCAAATTAGTTTCTAGTTATCAGACATTACAGAAAACACTGCTCTCAAAAGTCTAGCTGAGAGCTTGTGAATCTTAAATAAGTCTTTAAATTAAATATGCACACTGTCAGTTTGTACTTTAGTAATTCCATGGGTCCCGACGGCCGCGCACCGATGTCTACCTCGGAGGAACATTACATGAAATACAAGGATCAACCTGAGTCTGGAGTTAAGCAGCATTTGAGATGTTCTAGTCCAGGGCGTTATTCTCAATGTGATTTATATACACGGTATTTTACAGTGGTCAGCAGTTGTAGAAAGTGTTCGTCCATTCGGAATAGGGGTAATTAAGAAAAGGTAAAAACTAAATAAAAAGTTCTCCATGGTAAAATCTGTACAGTATTTACTAAAGCACCACGCAGATTTGAACAAAGTGATTTTCTGTATTTATAATTTAAGCTGAGTTGGGATGGCTTCTGTTGAGCGTGTGGAATCTGAAAGACAAGATGCGGCAGGCATTAGCGGCTGCGGCGGGAGGCTGGGGACAAAGGGCTCAGCCACGGGTCCCCGGGGAGTGGCCGAGACAGGGACTCGGTGGGGCCGCTGCTCCGCCTCCCCAGGTGGTCAGGGTAAGGTCTCCCCTCAAGGACACACTGACGCTTCACATCGATTAACCACAGATCAATCGTCTGGAGAAAGTTCACTTTTTAGACCCCCCCTTGTTCTCACTAAAAGTTAGACATATTTGGACAAAATGCCCTTCCCTCCGTCCTCTACTTGGGCAGGTGCAGGCTCGAAAACCGGAGCTGCTCTCCCAGGGCTGCTGGGCAGCGTCCCAGCAGCACGTGACTCGCACGCGCGCACACAGCACAGCTGGACATGCGTCACAGCTTTGCTCTGCTGCTCCTGGGCACCCAGGCCACGTGCAAATAAAGCACAGAGACGGGGGCAGCTGGCCACCCCGCGGGGACCCCAATGCTAAGTCTTGCTTGTGGCCTCAGTGCGGCCGTTGGCACTACTAGTTGCGGGCCAGGTGGTGGTTGAGGAGTGGGGTCCTCCATTTCCTGCCATGCGCGTCGCATGGCTGCCCCGTGGCTTCTGGGGCTTCCATCCTCGTCAGGCCTTTCTCACAAGGGGGAGAGGGAGTGATTCCTCCTGAGCCAAGGGGCACACGCCCCGGCACCCACACTGCAAGGGCTGGAGAGGAAAAGGGTCTCAACAGGCCTCCAGCTGTCGGGCTCGTGACCGGCTGGGCTGGTGGAGAACCAGCGGGCGAGGCAGGGTCGCCAGAGCCGCTCCCGAGACGCAGACACCCCACCACAGCACCGAGGTGGCAGCCAACGCTGGGGCTGGGCACCCTTAAGTTTTGAACACTGAAAAGCCTTTCTCTGTCCCCTCCCTGCCTCTACAAACAACTGCAAAGTGCACAGAAAGGAAGGCAGCTTACCATGACTAGGGAAGTTGTTTTGAGGCCAAGTTTTCAATCACCTAGAAAGCAAAGATGAGGACACAGATTTTAAGGACAGTTTTGCAAAGTTTTTCATGCCAACACTCTGGACGCATGGTAAGTGATGACCATTAAAACCTGCTCTCTATAGTTTGCTGTCAGTCACCTGAAATGACCCTGCACGGGGAGAATAAGCAACTCCAGACCGTCTTGGCTTTTCCTCCAAGGGTTTTCCGACGTCAAGAGCTCCTGTGGGGATCTGGGGGCTCTAGGCCCAATGGCAGGGAGCCCCTGGTGGCCCGTTATACTGACGCACATTCAAACCCTGATGGAACCCATCTCAGGCCAAAGAAATTAACTGATAGTTGAACAGAACCAGAAAATGTTAAGTTTAAAAGAGAAAAGTCAGTGGCCAAAGCCTCAGGACAGAAGACGGTGAGGAGGGGGCCCGTCCTCAGCCCACAGAGAAGGACCCTCGGCCCGGCAGGCCCGCTCCGGCAGGGGTCGGGCTCAGGCTCCTCCATCCATGTGCACAGCTGAAGCACCAGCTGCAAACCAGGCGGTCGCCGGGCCGAGGGGATCGGGGCCAGGAGCACGGCACAGCCTGACGGGGTGAGCACTCTGCCTGCCGTCCGGAGCTGTCTGCGTGGGCCGAGCACTGGCCCCTGGCAGCCTCTGGCTGGAACAGAACGGTTCTGACAATGGAGATGCCCCCCACCCCAGGGTGCAGAACAGCCGCCTCGCGCTAGCTAACCCCGAGGTGCCGAGCCAGGGCAAGCCTTACCAGCCCCTCCCCAAATCGCCAAAATGTTGACATGAAACCAGCCTTTAAAATGCATGCAATGAATGTGGTAAAATTCAATTACCGTCCCCTCCAGCCTTCGCTTGCTTGCTAGCCATGGCGAGTCTTCCCGCCTGCTTGCTGTGTGCTGTCCACACCTAATAGTGCACTTTCCTCTCCATGGAAAGTCAAGGCCTCACATTATCGGGGTCTCTTTGGACACTAACACTTTGGGGGTCCCATCTGTCCCTCCTTGATCAACAGTCACGAGCTGACTGGGGGCCGCTGGAGGGCCAGGCCTGGCGTCTTCAGCCTGTGCCTCCCCCCACAGCACAGCAGCGTCTCAGCCAAGCCCAGGACACAGCCAGGAACCAGGGGGCCCGAGCGTTCTCTGGGCAGCCGAGAGGATGCATCCGAGTTCCCACAGTAACGCGCATGTGCTCTGTTCACGAAAGGGAGCCTCCCTGTCCGTGGCAGGCAGTGTGAAACTTCCTCTGTAAAGAGCCAGATGGGAGGCGCAGTACCTGCTGCCGTCGTGGCTCCAACAGAGTCAGAGGCGAGAGACAGACGAAGGAGCACGGCTGTGCTCCCATCAGCTTGACTTACGTACACTGAACGTTAGATTTCAGGTAACTTTGTGTGAAATGAAGAATTACTATCTGGACTTTTTCCCAATCATTAAAATATCTTACAGCCATTCTCTTAACTTGCAGTTCACGTAAGGCAGGGGTGGCCTGGCCTTCGCCCGCAGTTTGTCAGCCTCTGTTCTGCTCCACTGACCCTGTGTTACATGTGGCTCTGATGAGCTCGGCACCTTCCCGGGCCAAAGACCAGGGGGGCTGCTTTAGGTGCACTCGGAGAGCAGGAAGGGCGACTAAATCACAAGGGAGGAAACAAAGTTGTGCAAAGCAGACGCAAGAATTGAAGCCCCCAGGAGCTGCGGTCGTTCAGAGTCCACAGCCCACAGTGGAGCTGGCTGCCAGAGCCTCAGAAGTCCACAGCCAAGTTCCAACAACCCAGAGCCACCAAACTAGAACTTAAATCATACTCAAAATGCTGGAGCCTAAGGATTTGGGAGACTAACGAATATACTACAAAAATATTTCAATCAAAAATGGTTTTAAAACAAAAGTTCTGGCCCTTAAAGAGGGACAGACTCAGACATCCAGGGCTCCAGATACCTGAGGTTTTGTTGGACCCAGTTCTATGTAAAACTTGCAATAAATGCTAAGGGATCAGTGATCAATATGTGAAATAGGCAACTCCACCACACTGTATGTCTAAGGGTTGGGGCTGGTGGGAACAGGTCAGGAGGGGAACTTAGGTTTAATCATATAACCTTTCAAGCCATAGGAGGCTTTCTTTCCACACGTTACTTTCTCAAAAACAAAAACAAATTATTTACAAAAGTTTCTATATTCTTAATTCCAAGTATCTCCTCTTACCCTGGCCACACTCAGGAAGATGGTATTTGTCATCCCTGCTTTCCATCCTTAAATGTTTTGTTTCCTCACGGAAAGGTCCGGCACCTTCTAGGGGCAGGCCATTGGTGAGAGGTAAACTGCCCCTGGATCTCTGGACATGGTCAACAGTCTCGTAGCTAGTGGCCTTGGGTAAGAGTAGTTCTGAATCTTTAAAAAAGTACTCTGATTTTTTTGAGTGTCTCTTCTTTTTCTTCTTCTTCTTCTTGTGTTTGTGGAGGTCAGAATCAGAGTACGCTACTGAAAGATCTGAATCTTGCTGACGCCTGCAAGCAATAAGCGAGAATTCAATCAAAAACAAACAGAACACACCTACAGAGAACGTGGTACTTGGCTTTCACACCCCCTTATTCATCCCATCATGCAGACCCAGGGAAAATTCTAATCTAATTAAAAATGTGTTGTTTGCTTTCCCTCTAGTAATTTTTTAAGCCCAGGGTCATAAATTCGCCACTGAACACTCCCACCACTGGAGATAGTCATTAGCCAAAACACTGCAGGGAGGATTTTGTTAACTCTTCCTGAAACTGGTGGCTCAAGGAAAAAAATACTTTTGCAGCGTCTCCAGAACACGCAGCAGGAAGGGGGCTCGAGGTCCCCTTTCCCCTGGTAACCACCTCATTCCTCTCTGGCCTCTGGCCTCCTTCCCAGGGTTTCAACTTTAAGAAATGGCAACTAAAATACACAGTAATTCTCGGCAGGCTCATCCACCGCATCATTTTCAATCAGTTTTCATTTTCAAGACAATTACCAAACAATTAGCTTTTTAAAAATACAAAAGCAAATTTCCCAAAGAGATATCAGATCGAGAAAGGGAGGCCAAAAGTCAGATAAAGACCAAGGACACAAATACGTGTCTGGGATCGCCACCCCGGGCAGGCACACAGCACAAGGACTGCCTGTTTTCTGCCCACTCGAGTCATTTGATAAGAAAACATAACCCGTAAGATATAGGTAAGAACAGGTAAAATAATCACGTCCGCCAGAACTATATTAACACTAATTGTGAAGTCAAAGACTCCCACGTTATCATTCACACTCCTGAGTTAGAAAAGCATTAACCAAAAATGGCAATGTCACTGTGAAAAATGAGACTGATGGGCATTTTACTGTACCACAAAATTAGAGCTTGAAAGGATCGCCAAGTTTTAGAAGTCTGTAAAAATAGTGAAATATCAAACCCTCATGCAGAAAAAAAATAGAAACCAAACAAAGATGAATATGCCAGAGCCTCCCTGTTCCTCAGCTGCCAGGAGAGGAAGCTGAGGGTGGGTGAGAAGGTGCCTTCAGCCCAGAGGGCACCACCCACCCAGCCGTGGGCACACGCGGCCCCAACACTGACCTGGAGTCCCGATCACGGTGCTTGTCTTTGGATTTCTTTTTCTTCTTTGACTTTTTGTGCTTCTTCACTTTCGGCTCTTCTAAATCCTTCTGTAAGCTTCTCCGGGCTTTCTTTTCTACACTGCTGTCATTATTTTCTATGCTATTGTATCTCCGTTTCCGTGACTTTGCGTTTTCATATTCATGAAACCGATCTGAGAGATTACAATCATTTTCTTCGGACACAAATGCAATTTTCTCATGGGAGTATTTCCCAGGGTACAAAGGAGGAGGAGCACTGCTGGCGTAGTGCCGCCCCTTCTCCTTGGCAGCCAGCCCGTAGCCCCTCCTGCTGTTGCAGTGGTCCTTGTGCAGCCACCCGGTGCACTGGCCTCTGCCGTGTTCTCGGTCGCCATGGAAGGGCTTCCAGTCCCTGCCTTCCCACATGGTGTAGGGGGCGTACCTGCCATGGTAGTAGCGACACTGGTGCTGTCTCATGGTATCGGGGTGATATTTCTCCCGGCCCCACGCATGCTCGCTCTGCGAATGGTGGTGCCTGCCCCACTCCTGCTCCGAGCCACTTCGGTCCCGAGAGTGATGGCGGCTGAAGGCGCCCAGAGAATGGCGCTCACAGGGGCTTACCCTGTCACCCCGGCAGGGGTGGTGCTGGCTCCCACGGCAGTGCTCAGGCTTGGGGCGCTCCTGCCTGGGCTGCTCTCGGGCGTAGCAGCGCCGCTTGCGGTGATGATGGTCCTCTGTTTTGCTCCTACTCTCCCTCACGTGTTCCCCACTGGAGGAACGAGCCCTTCGGTTACGATAATGTCCTCGATCAACTTTTCTGAGGCTGCTGATTTTTTCCTTAACTGGAGAAGGGTCCTGAATTTTTGGCCCAGCTTTATTTTCTTCACATCTCTCACCGTTACTTTGCTCAGTGCCCCCTTCTGAATGATTTTCTGTGGTCCTGTCTAATTGAAGGGAAGGCAGCTCACTTGTGGATGTCCCTGTGCTTTTGGAAAGGTCCTCTGTTTCCTGGCATTTCTCTCTGATGTAAACCAGCATTTTATGCTCACATTCACCGTCTGAATTCACAGAGCGGGTTGGGGTCACTTTCTCTGTGGTTTCCATGGGCACTGGGTCCTGCGGACTCTCTGTTAACGTCCCTTTTATATCTTGTGATGGTTTGGGCTGGTCATTTGCTAAATCCCCCGAGTCACACAGTTTAGAACACTGACCATCCCCTGTGGAGTTCTTGTTGGCATTACAAAGATTGTTGATACTCGGCAAAAATTCATCAGGTTCTGCTGAAATGTCTTCGGAGATGTCTTCTTTGGTAGAGTTGATGCTGAGATCTGAGGGAGGTGCGGCCTTCTTAAACCTGCTACTGAGACCTGGGGCTGCCCCCAGCTTCTCACTGGGATCTGGAGCGCTGCTGCCGGCCTCTGCTTCTGCATCAGGATCCTCTTTGGGAGCTTTGTCTGTTCCAGTTGTACTGCAGTCCCCACCAAAATAAATAAAGTAAAATAATTAGCTTGATTGCTTGACAGGTGTTTTGTCATTGGCTTCCAGTGACAAATACTTCCAAACATTCACTTAACCCAATATTTTGTAACTTTAAATATGTCCGGCTGAAACCCATTAGTGTGCTTATTCAATTTTTTTTCCTTCCCTCATTAAATAAAAGTGAAAAATTTCCTGTCAAGCCTACCTCCTATCCATTTTTTAGCAACAATAATTCTGCATTTCAAGGGGCCTTCTGTTTCTAAATAAGCTTCTAATCCTTCTTAATATTCTAAACAATCAAAACGGTAAAATGCTGGTGGAACTCTTTTTCCTCTGGATCCCCTTTTTCAGAATTTCTCTTGGACCCTCAGAGGTATAGAATAGTTACCCCCCAAAAGAGCCAACGGCTCCTTGAATTACTTATAAAACTGTGAGGAATCACTGAAACTTCAGAAAAACTTTCTGTGGTAAATGAGCCCTGCTCTTGATTGCAGCAGAGCTTTTGATGTATTCTCAAGAATGCTGCAAGCTGCCAGGAAACAATAAAAACCCTGGAGCGATCCCCACCTTTTAGAGAGACCAATCTGGGGTAGCTAATACATGAAGCCAATACAGAAGCCACCCGGGGTGTGGCAGCCTGGAGAGCACCTCATGCATGGTGACAGCCACAGGCCGTGGTGTGTACGCTGCTACCGAAACCTAGAGTAACTCTCAAGTGTGCTAAATCTTGAGGACCACTAAGCTAGACAAGGAAAGAAACAAAAGGAAGGTCATCATGTGCATGACGAGCATTCAGGCTATCCTGGGTGCCCTTTTCTGCCTACAGGATTTGCACCACCCTTTTGGGATCATTAGGCCTTCAGGATGGCAGTTCTCACCGAGGGCAGTCCCATCTGCTAGGGGCATGTTTGGGTTGTTACAGTGATGGGGAACTCCACAGCCCAAGTGGGCATCGGCCAAGGACAACGGGTGCACTGAGCTGCAAGGCAGGGCAGTCCCACCTAACGAACAAATGCCCTGCATCACACATGTCCTGAAGTTCATGTGGGTGAAATAACTGGTTATAATATTTATCTGCACGGTTGTAATGGACACAGCATTTTCCAGGAATGCAACTGCTGTTTAAATCTAGTGGTGATCGTACTATGATTTGATCAGAACTATACCAAAAGTTGTTCATCATTAGAAGGTGACATCCCTGTTGGCAACTCTGCTCAGGAAACCCATGTCAGCCAACATTCTAAACCATCACGTACACAGCACAGCTATGTGCAGACAGATGCACTCGCCAGCTTTACTGTGTCCTGCAGCGTAGTCTTGCCTGATTATTTACATATTGAATAGTTATTTTTATTATAAAATACTTTGTTGTTCCTCAGTTACAGTGCAGCAAGGTCCATATATTGATTTTTTAAAAATTAAGTGTGGTGGCAGGTTTCATTATCTATGAACTTAATTTCAAAATAGAAGAGGGGACATTACAAAATATTTGCCACTTGACAGAGTTGGAGAACCCCTGTCCTATAACCAGAACACAGCTTCATATATTTGTTTGTCATTAAGAGGATTAAATGAGATGGTGCAATGTCAAAATCAGGACCTCTAACCTAAGAGAGAGAGAATATACAGGAGACTCAGAAAGTGTTAGCTTGAACACATCAAGTGTTCATGGGTTCTCAAAGCTACATTTTTCATCTTTTCTTAGAGGCAAATTAACAACTTCTACAGATATTGTTCAAATCATTCCAGGATTCAAAAGCTCATTATCAGACTTCTACAGAATTAAAATACTGACACTTCCAGAGGCTCTATCGCGATTTCCTACTATGCAGTTTCACATCCTTATTATTTAGTCTTATTTTACCTGTTTTCATCTGTCGAGCCTTTCACTCTGTTGCTAAATTTGAAGGTCTCTAAGACTTTTTCTTCTGAGAGAGGGGGTAAAGGAGTAGGCATCAACTACAATAAAAAACAAAAGACATTTCACCTCTGACTGCCAATTCCATGCCTACTATTAATGTGCCAAGTGAACTGCGAGATGGGAAAGCCAAGCCTGCTGTCCAACATCCACTCACCTTGCCAGGTAGACCGTTTGCCTTAGAAAAGAGATTTTCTGACTGTAGGGCAGGCTGGACTTGGCAACTGGCACCATCGAATGACAGACCGTTTTCTTTTGGGTCACTGTCTGTACCGTTAGCACCATTTAGAGTAATGGGTTCTTCAAGCTCATGCTGAGAAGCCTTGTCCTCTTCAGCATCTTGGCCAGAAGAACGACAGCTCTCTATCGTACCAATACCATTTTCCTTGCCTAGTCCCTTTGACTCCTGATCAGACTCTTCGGATGATTCGGCACCATAGGGGACCAACACACTGGAGTTCAGCTTGGACCTGCCATTCATCACCGGCTTGGAATAAGAATCACCAGGGGTCATCTGTTTTGTTACTTTACTAGAAACTGACATTGTAGATGCATTCGAGGTAGACTGTACTGCAGAATTGGTAATGGTAGAAGAGGGAACGGGCTTGTTAGGATTCTCCAAAGAATTGTTATGAAGGTTAAATTGAAACTGGCCTTGGCGAACAGGCAACTTGTTGTGAATACTGATAGTAATTTTTTGTTTCTTGGGGTGTTCTGGAATAACCGAAGATCTGTTAACTGGCCAGTTTTGAACAGAAGTTGAAGTGTTAACAGGACTTGCCCTATTGACACTGGAATTACCATTAGGACTTGACATGGAACTGCTTGGAGTTTCTTTCAATGGTCCAGTCCCATTTAAGTGAGGTGGATTCTGTAATTAAGAAAACCATAGTGACATGAGAGTCCCATAACAGAGTCACTAAAACAGAATCCATTCTGCCTTGTGGGCCCTTCCCATTTTAGTCTTTTTCTTTTTCTCATTCCACTTCTGCTCACCATATGTCTTTTACCAGTCATTGCCTTTTGGCAATTAATCAACAAATAGGGACAAATATGCTTGTCTGAGCACAACCCCCTAACTAAATTCTTTCTGCTTCAGATTTGGGCATGAAGTTGTTTCTGTTCTCCTTGGTTGGGTTTCTCAGGAGCCTGCCACTGGACAGGCCCAAGGAAATACCAGAAGGAGAATTCCCACCGGCCTTGGGAGAACCATCCCGTGGGAAGACACACAGAGGCTGAGTCAGGCTCCCTTCCTAAGCCACGCCTCACTCAACAGTCTAACTCTGAAGTCTACTCGTAATTATTTTTCTCCAGATTCCAACTACAGTTGCTCTGTCCCAAAGATAGCAAACTGGTGGCTCAGGCATGAAGTCTGGTCTATCGATAAATTGTATTGGATATGCACAATATTTTCTTAGATATCTAAACTGGCTACTATCTTAAAATTGGAAGAAGTTTAAAAAAAAAAAAAATCTCCTGAAACATCAAAAGCATCTGCCCCTTAGCCCAGGGCCTGGCTCTCCAGTTCCCAGCGTCTGGTGTCACTCGAAGCCCAGCCCAAGTCAGGAGGCTGCTGTCCGCCTAACATCCAAAGGCATTCGATTTGTGACTCTATGATAATCCAAGTGCTCTCCACTGTGCATTAAAAAAAACAAAAACAGCATACAATTGGACAATCTGTTTGATAATTCAAGCAAATTAGACTCAAACAGAAAAGCTATTAAAACCCGACAGCACGAATGATGCTGATTGTTCCAAGAAGGGGATAGTCTGTAAACAATACCAACAAGTAAGTCGAGCAAGTCGTCTGCGGAGACTCTGTACCTAGGGTAAGAGGACCATCCGGGAGCAAGAGCAAACCCAGGTGGATGGCAGAAGGAAGCAACACACCCCTGAAACGGCTAAATGGACATGATTAAAGTGTCTTTATAAAATGGGTACTTTCCTGGGGTCCAGTATCAATTAAGAAATCCCCAAATGTTTAAGCCTGAAAATGAACAGAAGTCCAAAGTGGGAGCTAAAATCTCTAGCATTTCAATATATACTTATACCAAGACTTTCCTCTTGATCATTATATTCATCCTCTGAGATTTTCTATATATTTAAAATATTTTATAACTAAGTAAAGGGCTTAAATAAGCTTTTCTGACAATAAATTCCATTGCAAATGAAAGCATGACAACTGCTGCAAGGTGAACTTGCAAGTTTGATGATACATTTTTTAAACTAGCATAGAGAATTACATCTTCCTTTGAAACATTACCTTGATCACGTGAGAAGGAAGCTGTGGTCCAATAAACCCGGCTGTGGCCTGTTTATTATTGACAGCCCGCTGACTGATGACCGGCCGGGGCGAGGACTGGCCCGGGCTGTGGGCGGAATGACTGAGTTCACCTCCATTTTTCACATCATGGGACCTGGAGACAAAGACAGTGCTACTGCTTATGGTCATGCAGTCTCCTTAGAAGAGATTCATTTAAAAATTAAACAGCAGGAAAGTCCTCAGATAAATGACTGACAAAAATATATATAGGACTTTTACATTCCACTGTAGAGTGCTATACACATCATCTCATTTATTATCTTCAGGTTTACGTTAATGTCAGACATTCAGATTGGAAGAGGATCAGAGGAACTATCTGAAACTTACATTTTCTTTCGTTTATAGTTTTCTAATTATAAATACACACCAATTATAGGAAATCTAGCAGAAACATGAGAAAGAAACAATCAAACCCTGTCCCGCATCCCCCCACTGAGAGACACTTACTATTCCGATTCTGAGGATCATTCTCCAAGCTCTCTCAGGATCGGTACCTAACATTTCAAACTGCTTTTCCTCCACATGTATTTAGCACTTTCTCATTTCATTTGAAAAAACTTTCTAAAAATCACTTTCAAAACACAGCTGTGTGACATTTTAACATACAAATACACAAGTTACTTGAATATTCTGCTATTGCTGGACACTGTAGGATATTCTTAGTTTTGAGCTATCACAAATGGGCACCTTGGAGCACACAGCAGACTTTTCCGAAGGCCACATTTCCAGAAATGGACTTGGCAGGTCAGAGCGTGTGGCAGCTGCATGTGTGCTGTGGCTGAGCCCAGGCCCTGCCCAGAAGGGGACTGGGGGCCTGTGTCCAGCGATTGGAGGGGTGCTGGCTGTGGCCGCCCTAGCCGTGACTGTTCCAACTGCCCCCCCCGACTCTCCCCAATTACTGCCAGCAGCGTCCTCTACCCTCCTCAGCTCCCATCTTCTCCCTTCCCCCCTGCACCTTTCATCTTTATAAAAACAGGCCTGCCAAGGAGCTGGACACTGAGTCAAACTCAATCCAAACTCAAAAGCTACCTTACCTTCTATGCCAGCACATGGCAAAGTTAGTTATTAAGCTGATGTTTTTTTAAAAAAAAACCCACAATATTAAATGTAAATATGTTGAGGAGAGGAACAGAAGTGACATAATAGAAAACCTGAAAATTTGCTGCATGACAATACCTGATATAAAAGAGAACATAAGCTTGCTGGCTGAGTACAGATCTAATATCACTCGTAGATACGATGGAGTCATTCATTTGGTACCAGAGACCATTACTAGCCTGCAAAACAGAGCCAATGAGAGATGTGAGCTCCAATTACATAAACATGGAACCCCAGTCAAGAGAAAGTAAGAAAGGAAAAATGGGCATTCACATTTTAACTGGAGAAGTCCCAACACTTTCCCCCAGAAAGCTAAGTAACTAAAAATAATTAACAAAATCCACACAGCTTACTTTTATATAGCAGAAGTAATGGCCAGCATGGCAATTAAAACCAGTGTGTACCAGTACTGCATATAAAACATAAATAATTGGTTCTCCATTACGTTGAGACATATATGGTCGAATATCAAGATACTCAGGATATTTCACATCCTAAACAGAAATGAAAAGAGGAAAAAGGAGCATCATTTCTGAAGGTCCAGACCAGTCCATACATGTAGGGGCAGGGAGGGCAGCAAAACCCCACCAGGCGGAGACCTGCTCAACACAACCCTCCATGATGTTCTCACAGGAACCCGACACGTTGCCACATCGCAAAAGACAGGATTTCCATGGACCATACATGTCTCTAAGAGTCAAATGGACTTACTGAAATCCCACTATATTTTTTATTTCCTTTTAAAACATGAGGATCCACATTAAGTAAATTCTTCAAATCTATCAAAGGATATAATAGCAGAATGACAACACTGAACTTCAGTCCTCATTTCTTTTTATTTTTAGTTCAGGGATGGGTTATTTTTTTTCTTTTATATGCTACTGAATTCCTGACCACTTAGCTAATCTTCAGGAGTGGAAAGAAAATATGAAAATTCAGTATAATACTAATCAGAACACAAATGAGCAAATAAAAAAGTAGACTTTGAAGAAAGAGTGGCAGGGAAGTATTCCTTGGATTCCAAATTATACTATCTCCCCGTGTGTCCCCCAAGCACCAGGGATAAAAAAGAGTTGACTATGAAGCCTAAATACAGATAATAATTACCAATTTTATCATCAGAAAGTCTAGCCAACTAAAGGATATAGAAACAACACACACACTCATAAACACACATACCAAACTACTGGCTCAGTTCTTTGACATTTTTTTCTCACTACCAAATACTGGAAGGACTTAGAAAATCAGGTCAACAAAATTATTCAGTTGAGTTGTTTATAACTCTTCACAGCTACTAACACTGAAGTCTTAAAAAAGGCTCAACATAAAAGGTTATTAATAGTATCTACATACCTTAGCAATTTTTCCACCAGTAAAATTTGCAAAACGTTTCAGAGAAAGAGTAAGAACATTGGATGACCTATGTATAGTAAACCTTTTTGATGCTGGAACCATCTTTTTACACCTTGAAATAAACAGAAGCAAAGGATTAAAAACATTAACACATATATTTTTTGGTATTTTATTTTTTCTCCCTTGTTATTTCTCTGAAACATTCTAAATTAGATCCCAAAAGAAGTACACTAGATAAGAAACACCACCCCCTTCAACCAACAGTCAAAATATTAAAATTAAAAATACAGGGAGGGAAATTGCTTAATTACCACATGAAAGGGAAAAGGAAGACAGGACAATTCTGAGATGTCAAGCCATGTTGGTCACCAATAATTTTAAAAATTAGGTTAATATAGGTTTCTTTCAACTCAAAAGAGACTGAAAACTAATAAGACTGTAAGGCTGGTATAAATTCTGTGAAAACAAAGCCCTTATCCAGGAAAAGAAATAAACAGGTTACAAATCTCTATGGAGTTGAACACAAAGGAGAAATTCCTATGGTCTTCCTTGAAAAAGAGTATTTGATAACAAAGATTATCTACATTCCTTGGCTACAAATGATAATCTACTTAAAACACATGAAACAGGGCTTTCCTAAAACAGCTCTCTTGACTTCGTGGGGAAACAGATTAATGAATAATAACAATTAAAGGTTTAAATCAGATATCACCCCAAATCCTGAGTAACCACCCGAAGAGAGAAAGGCGGTTATTCTGGGAGAGTGTGACTCCCCACCCACCCCATCCCCATCTGCTGGTAACAGGACAGTCAGGGAAAACCCTGCTTGACAAGGACGTGCAATCGAAGCTGTATCATCCTACCAGGCAGGATTAATCTGTGGTCTGCGATGATCTTACCTCACTCTCCTCCCACCGAACCCACACAGTAATGATGCACCAAGTTTCCCAGGGGCACAGAGCTGTGCATCTCTAAAGAGACACTGCATGCTTTGGCCCTTGGAGAATAGAGACCCAGTGTCTTCCCAGATGGAATCTGAAGCTCCAGGGACTCGAGAGGGGTTATTCAGACAGACCAAACTTGTTCGAACCAAGCCTCCCTGGCCCCCCACTGCAGCAACCAGCACCAGGGCCCGGGCCACCACCCGTCGTACTTGCTGCACTTGTAGGAGTTTTCGCCATCGAGCTGCTCCGGCTTCACGAACTGCTCCAAGGCCTTGCTAACACTCTGAGCGGCCTAGGAGGAAAACCAGCACAGACACCTCATCAAAACTCACCGCCAAGTGTTCCAACAAACCAACAACCCCAGAAGACTCAAAGGGTATAAAAGCAAATGCATGTTTAGCTACAAAAATAATTTTCCTTTACTTTGATGTTCACTTTTATATACAGGTACACATCAAGTTATTTCCCTCTTGTTAAAAAATGAGCATATAGAAGTGAACAAAAACATGTAAACAGGCTGCTCGCTGCAACATTATTTAAAATAGTATAAAACAGGAAACAAATAGAATTTGACAGCAAGGAATCAGGTACATGAATTACAGTCTGTCTATTTGCTGGACACTACACAACTGACAAAAGAGCCCCTTTACACACAATGATCTCCAAGCAGAACTGAATGAAAACAGCAAGTAGCCAGACATAAGATCTAATCTCATTTTCATAAAAATACTGGAACAATACACATCAAACTTAACAAGAGTGAATTCTCAGGGATTAGATTTTACATATATCTGCAATGTTTGTCATTTTTACCATAAACATGTATTAAATTTGTAATCAGAAAAGTAAAAGCTTAAGAACAGCCAAAAAATAAAGAATTTAGAAAATGCAATAAACAAAAGTTTCTAAAGAATAGTAATCATCTAAATTGATGTCTAGATGATATTAGAATCCTCAGCCAAAATCAAATATAGGCATCAAAATCTTCAGGTTTTATTAAGATATATTAAATGAAAAGTCAAAAGGTGGTAAAAAGATTAAGTTTTTTATGATGGCTTCTTCTAAATGAAGTTTGAGCATATTAAAATTTTCAATCCATGGTGTCTAAATTACAAATGAACTATAAATACACAAAGTTATGTCAAGTATAACTGATTTTAACCTTAACTACCACGATGATTATCAAATTTACCTTTATCTCCAATGTTATATCAAGATATGGATCAAAAGTATCTGAAACGCCCTTGCAATT
>PVKY010000368.1:19239-52449 GCA_004027775.1 Bradypus variegatus | reverse complement strand
GGGAGGAGGGGCCGCGGGCCCGGGAGGAGTGGCCGCCCCGAGAGGAGTGGCCGGGCCCCGGGAGGAGTGGCCGTCTCCCCGGGAGGAGTGGCCGCGGGCCCGGGAGGACTGGCCGCGGGCCCGGGAGGAATGGCCGGGGCCCGGGAGGAGTGGCCGCGGCCCGGGAGGAGTGGCCGGGGCCCGGGAGGAGTGGCCGCGGGCCCGAGAGGAGTGGCCGGGCCCCGGGAGGAATGGCCGTCTCCCCGGGAGGAGTGGCCGCGGGCCCGGGAGGACTGGCCGCGGGCCCGGGAGGAGTGGCCGGGGCCCGGGAGGAGTGGCCCCGGCATTGGAGGAGTGGCCGCCCCGGGAGGAGTGGCCGCGGGCCCGGGAGGAGTGGCCGCCCCGGGAGGAGTGGCCCCGGCATTGGAGGAGTGGCCGGGCCCCGGGAGGAGTGGCCCCGGCATTGGAGGAGTGGCCGGGGCCCGGGAGGAGTGGCCCCGGCATTGGAGGAGTGGCCGCCCCGGGAGGAGTGGCCGCGGGCCCGGGAGGAGTGGCCGGGGCCCGGGAGGAGTGGCCCCGGCATTGGAGGAGTGGCCGCGGGCCCGGGAGGAGTGGCCGGGCCCCGGGAGGAGTGGCCGCGGGCCCGGGAGGATTGGCCGCGGGCCCGGGAGGAGTGGCCGGGCCCGGGAGGAGTGGCCGGGCCCCGGGAGGAGTGGCCGCGGGCCCGGGAGGAGTGGCCCCGGCATTGGAGGAGTGGCCGGGCCCCGGGAGGAGTGGCCGCGGGCCCGGGAGGAGTGGCCGCGGGCCCGGGAGGAGTGGCCGCGGGCCCAGGCACACCGCGTACAGGCACAGGAAAGCATGGAGACCCCGGGCCCGCCCGGTGGCTCCCGGCCATGTGCTTGGGGCGGGGAGCGGGGTGGGGAGTGCAGAGTGTCACGCACACAGCCCCCACCCTGGGCTCCTGGACAGGTTAGAACCGCCCTGGGAGCCTTGACTGGGCCTCAGGTGAAATCCCCAGGCCAGGGTTTAGGATTCAGCAGGTTTGGGGCACGGGAGAATTTGCATTTCAAACAAGCTCCCTGGTGGGGCTGAGGTTGCTGGAACTGCTGCCTCAGAAGACAAGGAGAGCTGAGTCTGGAAAAGCCAGGGCGGAGAAAGTTTCAGAAACCCGCGGGCTTGGAACTAGGGTCCAGAAACTTGGAGGAGGTCACCAGGGTCGTGGTCAGAAGCTCGCCTGCCCCTTCGATGTCTTCCCAGTAAAACCAGAACCCCCAACCCTCTGCTCCCGCAGACCCAGCTCATCCTTCAACAGCCCGTTCCAAGGCTCCCTCCTCTGCTTTTTCCCACCACCTCCCCCCGACCCCGCCACTTGGCGCCCCTCCTGGCCACTAGCCTGGGTTCCCTACCTCCCCTTGTGGTTGGTGGACAAGGAGCTGACTCCCCAGGGAGAGGGGCCTGCAGTCCGAGCCTGGCCTGGCGCCGCGCTCAGGACATGTGTTGGAGTTCTTCAGTGAACGGGGGTTCTAGTTAAAAGGGTGAGGGACAAAGAAGGAGGTGACATTGAAGAGTTGGGGTTCCCCTCTCGGTCCAGTGGGGACATTCACACAGGCTGAAGGCTGTCTGGAACCACAGCTCAGCCATATGGCCCCCAGTTTGCCCACATGCGGTGAGGGGCCCCTGGAAGAGGGCTCCAGGAACCCCCTGAGCCTACTTCACCAGTTGAGTAGCCCTATTTTAAACTTTGTTTATCAAAAAAATTTTTTAAAAAACCATTTCAAACAAAACAAAGGAATAAGAAAAACAAATATCCTAAAATAACTACATTGCTTCCCATGTGCTCCTACCATACCCCAAGAAAATTAACAAGCCATAGTCATTCCTGAGCATTCCCATGTCATTAAGATCGGCCTCACTATCTTATCTGTTCTTATCAGATTATCGTTCCCCCTTCACTAGTTGCTGTCTGTCTCTAGGTCCCCTATATTCTACAATATAAGACACTTGGCTTATGTTGTTTACAGAGTTCACATTAGTGGTATCATACATCAGCTCTCCATTTGTGTCTGACTTATTTCACTCAACAATATGTCCTCAAGGTTCAACCGTGCTGTCATATGCTTCACAACCTCATTCTTGCTGACTGCTGCACAGTATTCCGTCGTATGTATGTACCACAATTTATCCACTCATCTGATGTAGGACATTTAGTTTGCTTCCATCTCTCGGCAATTGTGAACAATGCCGCTATGAACATCAGTGTGCAAATATCTGTTCGTGTCACTGCTTTCATGTCCTCTGGGTAAATATTGAGAAGTGAAATTGCTTGATCATAAGGTAACTCAATATTTAGTTTTCTGAGGAACCGCCAAACTGTCTTCCAGAGTGAGTGAACCATTATGCAGTCCCACCAACAATGAATAAGAGTTCCAATTTCTCCACATCCTCTCCAACATTTGTAGTTCTGTAGTTCTGTGTTTGCTTAATGACAGCCATTCTTTTTCCTTTTTTTTTAAATTTTATTTCAATATAAATTCCAACTTACAGGAACAGTTGCAAAAACAATACAAATCCCATACACAGAACTCCAGCATACCCCGACTCCCCTCCCGATACCCCAATCCACCAACTTTAACATCCTATCACATCATCCATCATCCATTGATCTGTCTTCTGAACATATGAGAGCAAGCTGCACACATCCTTGAACAAACACTATAATTCACATATACATTTCCCATGAACAAGAACATTTTTTTATGCAATCTCATTAAGTGCAGCTAAGAAGTTCAAGAAATTCAACATTGATACAAAGCTTACATTCTATATTTCCTTTTTTTTTCTTACGTCCCACCTGTGTCCCTTTGAGCCTCCTCTCCTCCATCCTCAGATCCCATCCAGGATCATCCTTGGTATTTAATTGTCATTATCTATTT
This sequence comes from Bradypus variegatus, assembly GCA_004027775.1. Lineage (NCBI taxonomy): Eukaryota > Metazoa > Chordata > Mammalia > Pilosa > Bradypodidae > Bradypus > Bradypus variegatus. The sequence goes on along the minus strand of PVKY010000368.1, from coordinate 49,537 downwards.
AGACTGTCTTTTTTTTTTTTTTCACTTGTGGAAACATATATACAGCCTAAATCTTCCCATTCCAACCCCTCCCTAGCATTCCATTAGTAGGATTAATCACATCTAGAATGTTGCGATGCTATCACCTGCCCACCATCCATTACTAGAAATTTCCCTGTACCCCAAACTAAAACCCTACTCTCATTTCTTATTAAGTCCCCAGTGACCCTTCCCCCACTTCTCGTAACCCATACTCTACTTTTCATTTCTATGGTCATATTCTCTGATCCTTTCTTTGTGTTTACTGTGGGGCTTAAATTTAACCTCTTAAATCTATAACAATCTTGTTTTTCCTTGATACCACCTTCACTTCAGTAGGACACATAAACTATGTTCCTATACTCCACATTCCCCCACCTTTATATAGTTCTTGTCAAAAATTACATATTTTACATTGAGTCCAAAACCACTGATTTATCATTACCGTTTATGTATTTTAGATCCTGTAGGACGTAAATAGTGGAGTTACAAATCAAAAATACAGTAGTATTGGTATTTATATTTACCACATGATCTTTACTGGAAATCTGTATTTCTTCACGTGGTTTCAGTCAATTGTTGAGTGTCCCTTCCTTTTCGAATGGCAGCCATTCTTACTGGTGTGAGGTGATACCTCATTGTGGTCTTGATTTGCATCTCCCTGATAATTAGTGAAGATGAACAATTTTTCATGTGTTTTTTAACCATTTGTATTTCCTCTTCAGATATGTCTTTTCATATCTTTTGAAAATTGGGCTATTTGTACTAATGTCATTGAGTTGTAAGATTTCTTTATGTATACAGGATATCAGTCTCATCAGATAGTTCCCAACTATCTTCTCCCATTGAACTGGCTGCCTCTTTACCTTTTTGACAAATTCCTCTGACATACAGGGGCTTTTAATTCTGAGGAATTCTTGTCTGTTTTTTCTTTCATTGCTTGTACATTAGGTGTAAGGTCTAAGAAGCGGCCTCCTAATACTAGATCTTGAAGATGGTTCCCTACTTTATCTTCTAAGAGATCTACACTGGAGTCTCTTATATTGAGATCCTTAATCCCTGCTGAATTAATTTTTGTATAGGGTGTGAGGTAGGGGTCCTCTTTCATTCTTTCAGATATAGATCTCCAATTCTCCCAGCCCCATTTATTGAAGAGGCTATTATGTCCCAATCCAGTGATTTGGGGGCCTTAGCAAAAATCAGTTGACCATAGATCTGGAGGTCTATTTCTTTCAATGACTCAATCTTCCAAACAAATCTCATTTGTCACGCAGTCACTTGTTGGTGTTCCCAAATGCTTCAGCTAAAGGTGTTAACCAGACCTCCTGCTCTGCAGAAGTGTCACTCCCCACTCCCCACTCCTCCACCCCCAGTGCATCCTTTATCATTTCACTTGAAGGCAAAGAAACATTTTTTAGGTAGCACACCTGATTTGAACAAAAGTATCATTTCTGCAGGGAGGGATCTGAGAACAGATTAAGCCCTTTTGGGGGTCCCGGGAGACCCGATCGGGAACCAGCGGTACAGGGTTTGGAATGTATGGGAGAAAGAATTATTTAAAGAGGGAGAAGAGTTTCTACACAAACAGATTCATTAAATGGATGAAAGAATGAAATTTGCGAAGTATTTCATAGAGCTTGGTGGCTTTGGAGGGATCTGCCTTCCACATACTTCACGTTGTACACGGTGCCCTTTGCGAAGCTGCCGTCTTTGCACGTCAGCCCCCTGCAAGCCGAACGCTTGGCCACACCACGCCAAGGCTTCAACTGCTTATGAACTGAGGACCCAGGAATCTGAGAGAAACAACAGGTTCTCTGGGGCCAGGTGGCTCATTCCTACAGGCTTGGGCCTTGAGGGGAGTGGTCTCCAGAAGCCCTGGCCTCATCCTGCCACGGAGGCCCCTGTCCCAGTAGGGTTCTCCCAAGAAACAGAACCAGTGTGTAGGTGTGGGTGTATAAACTCTCTTTCTACATCCGTATAAAGGATTTTATCACAAGGGCTCAGCTCCCAGGGCTGTGGGGACTGCGTGGCAATCCGAGATCTGTAGGACAGGCCAGAGGCTGGAAATCCCACGGGAGCTGACACCTTGAGCCCGATATCTGCAGGAGGCTGGCAGGCTGGTGCCTGGCAGGCGTGGAGGGCAGGTCTTGAGGCAGGCTTCCTTCTGCATTGAAGGCCTCTGAGGATCGGATGAGGCCCACCCACATCACGCAGGATCATCTGTCAATGCCATCCACAAAACCCCTCCACAGCCTCTTCCAAGCCAGAGTTTGACATACAGCTGGAGGCCACAGCCCAGCCACACGGACACGTGAGATGTGCCATCACTGCCACGTTCAGTGGCCAGATGGAGAAAGGACAGGGTCCTTGTCCCCGCAGCAGCAAGCAGGCTGCCACACTTTGTGGTGACAGGCCCAGGCTGCTGAGCCCAGAGGCTGAGGGGACCGGGGCACTTGCCCCCGCCATCTGCTGCCCAGGTCCTCAAGGTGTCAGTGGCTGTCGAGGGTGGAGCTGGTAATCTGAGGGAAGCCTGAGGACACATTCCGGGTCTCCACAGTGGAGCTGCAGGGCCACCAGGAACCAGCCCGGGCAGTCCCCAGCCTGGCACAGAAGTGGCTGATGTAATTTGCATCACAGCAGAAACCAGCAGGCAGTCTCTCTCTGGAACTGCAGAAAATAAGGATTCAAAACTAACCCGGCCCTGCCCAGTCCTTACCGGGTGAATAAACCGGCCTGGGGCAGAGAGAGCAATGACCTTGACCCAGCGGACATAAGAGCAAACCCTGCCCTTTCTGGTCCAGGCTGGTGGAAGGAGGAAGAAGAAAGAAGCAAGAAGGTCGAGGGGCCGGAAGAGGGAGGGGCGAAGCATCTCGGGGCTGAGAGCCAGGGGCCTGCTGCCCGGGCCGGGAGACCCTGACGGTGAAATCCCAGGTCAGCCACCTACCCCTCTTGCCTCAGTTTCCCCATCCATTCAAGGTGCGTGATAACAGCGCATCTTCTCACGGGGTGGCCGTGGGAACCCAGCCAGGTGAAGCCCACAGGAAGGCCCTGCGAGTGCCGACTAGAGTTACTAGTGTGGGACAAAGAACCGGGAGCCACGGAGCAGGGTGTTTCCGCTGGCTGCGGCGGGGACCCTGGAGGGGTCCTCTCCGGGGCAGCGAACTGCACGAGGCAGAGCAGAGCGGGAGGCAGAGGCGGCCGTTAGCATTCCTGGAATGACCTTGGCTCGAGTGACACACACAAGGCCCGGGAGGGACCAAGGTTCTGCCAGGGAACCTCGCCGAGCGGCCCCTGGGACAGAGCCTCGGGATGTGGGGTTCACGGCCACGCCCAGGGAAGGCTGAGGGGCGGAGAGACCAGATCCCCGAGCGCAGCAGCCTCGGGCTTTCCTGGGGTCGCCAGCGGGGCGGAGGCGCCGCCTCCCCGGACTCCACCCCGCTGGGGAGCGAGGGGCGCGCGGAGCCGTCGGGGGCGCCGGGCCTTACCCCCAGGGGCCGCCTCGACCCTTTCCGCAGAGGCCGTTGAAGGTGCAGGAGTCGCCGACTTGTAATCCAGATTCAACTTTTAATTTTGCCCACCCGGTGCGTGCACGAGCGGGCGGGGGCGTCGCGCGCACACGTGGGGGGCCCCGGGGAATTGGGGTGGGAGGTGTGGAGGGCTGGGGGCAAGTGCGGGAGGCGAGGGGTCCTCCAGGGTGAGCCAGAGCGGGGTGCCTTTGTGTTCAGGGGGCTGAACCCCGGGGTGGAAGGCTACCGGCGCCGGGGAGACCTTTCTCCCCAGCAGCCCCCCTGCAGTCAGCCTTCAGTGAAGGTCCGGGGCCCACGGAGGTTTTGTCTTCACCAGTGTGAGCCGAGGAGCCAGCTTTGGGGTGCAAGGGGCCTGGGCTGAGAAGGCGGGGTGCTGTGCCTTCACGGCCCTCCTCCTCCATAAACAGGACTGAAACTTCTCTGTGAAGACCACGTGGGCATAAAGACGGCATTGTTAATATATATTCAAAACCTTTACTTTCATCTTAAAGTTCACGTTTTTCCTTTGGATTTAAAAAGAAAGGTGAGCATTTTTGTGGGTCCCTAAAAGTACTGTGAGCCCTTGGGGCTGGGCCCCTTGCACCCTGGAGAACCAAGAGACACCAAATATAAGCACTGAAATAAAAAGCACTAAAAATAGACAAATGGATTGGATTAAATATTTATGTGAGTGGGAGCCAGGGTGAGTGCTCTGGAAAAGCAAGGCTTGGACGCGGCCAGGGCGAGCGCTGGACCTGCTGGCAGACACCGTTCCCGGGGGGCTGTGTGCATCTGCCCTGCCGGGCGCGTCCCTTTGCTGTCCCCACTCGACAGAGGTGAGACGACTTGTCCCCAAAGCCTAGGGCCCCACTTGGAACAGTGTGGGGTCTGCCACCTGAGCTCTGGCTGTTCTGTGGTTGAACAGACCACAGCCACCCATCCGTCCTCTTGTCCGTCCGTGCATCCATCCACTCATTTACCCATCACCTCCTTATTTCTTAATCCCCTGCTCTGCGCCAGGCACTGGGCTGGCCCAGCATTCGCCTCCCTAATTCAGCTCAATCTCTGTGGGGAACGTGCACATTGAAGGAACTATTCCCAGATAAAACATTGCAAACTGGGGTACCAGCTGTGAAAGCACGTGGACCCCACTCTAGTCTCAGGGTTAGGGAAGGCTTCCCTGAAGAATGCAGGTGTGAACTGAGGTCTGCAGGATGAGGTTGATACAAGGCTCCCAGAGCAAAGAGAGGGCTCAGTAAATGCGACCAGATGCACCTGAAACAGCCTTCCCGCCGGGCGGAGGAGGGACCTTCTCCAGGTTAGACCCCCAGGATGTTTGTGGAGCGCTGGATGGAGACAGCACCTGAGCGAAGGGACTCAGCCGGGCCTCAGACGGAGTTGGACCAAGTCCCAGTAAGTCTCTGTAGGTGAGTCCCATAGAGTGATCAGGGCTGACACCACGGCCCAGAGTGGACACAGAGGCAGGTGTGGCTGAGCATACACGTGTCCCATCGAACCTTTAAGTAGATGCAATTTACTGTGTGTAAATTAAACATCAATGAAGCAGATTTTAAAAATGGAAGGAGGGGGATTACCCAAAGGAAAATCAACAATGACAGCATTGGTCCACAACAGAGAAGGTAGTTGAGGGGGATTTTCCTTGCCCTCATACGGACCACAGGGTGTTGCTAGTGTGTAGAGTGTAAAATTTTGTTCTTATTCTTATTAACCGTCTTCGATACATAGGAATAGGGTCCCACTACAACACTCATAGGTAATGTCCCAATAAGCATTTCCTTTAACCACCCTAGAATAGAAGGGCAGTTATGAAGATAGTCAGAAATAACTGTAGCAAATCAAAAACCACCTCCTTAATGAGCAGTGAAATTCTAGAGACATTCCATTAGAATAAGGGGAAAAACTATGAAACTTATTATCAACATATTTTTCTGAAAACTCTGGCCAAAAAACAATATTTCAAACCTCAATCAGAGGTTTTATTATTAGCAGAGGAGAAAACATCCCTTTCTCTTTCTCTCCCTCTCCCTCTCCCTTTTGCAGATGATATTATTATAAACCTAAGAAACCTGAAAATCTGAAAAGCCTTAGAGCCATAAAGAGTTCAGCGAAGAACTTGGTTACAAAGATATGAAAATCAATAGCTTTCCTGTACACGCAACAACCAGCTTGAAAAAGAAAAAATAATATTCCATTAACAATAGCTACTAAAAAAAAAAAGGTAAAATAGAAACCAAAAAGTGAACCATGAACTGGGCTGTACTGGTTTGAATGTATTATGTCCCCCAGAAAAAGCCATATTCGTTGATGCAATCTTGTGGGGCAGACATATTAGTGGGGATTAAGTTGGAACATTTGGTTTAGGTTGTTTGCACGGAAATGTGCCCCACCCAACTGTAGGTGATAACTCTGATGAGATATTTCCATGGAGGTGTGGCCCCACCCATTCAGGGTGGGCCTTGTTCAGTGGAGCCATATAAATGAGCTGACAAACAGAAGGAACTCAGTACAGCCGAGAGTGACATTTTGAAGAGGAGCTACAGCCAAGAGGGACACTTTGAAGAAAGCACAGGAGCTACAGATAAGAGACAGTTTGAAAACGGCTGTTGAAAGCAGACTCTTGCTCCAGAGAAGCTAAGAGAGGACAAATATCCCAAGTGCAACTAAGAGTGACATTTTTGAGGAACTGCAGCCTAGAGAGGAACGTCCTGGGAGAAAGCCCTTTTGAAACCAGAACTTTGGAGCAGACGCCAGCTACGTGCCTTCCCAGCTAACAGAGGTTTTCCAGACACCACTGGCCATCCTCCAGTGAAGGTACCTGATTGCTGATGTGTTACCTTGGACACTTTATGGCCTTAAGACTGTAAATGTGTAACCAAATAAACCCCCTTTTATAAAAGCCAATCCATGTCTGGTGTTTTGCATTCCGGCAGCATTAGCAAACTAGAACATGGGCAAATACATTTTCTACAACTATGAAAAATGCTGTACTCTTCTTGATCTATAAAGTGCCCGCACAAATCAATAAGGCTAAAATCCCTTCAGACAAATAAAGAGCATGAACAACCATTTCACAAACAGGAAATAGAAACGACCACTAAAGATACCAAATAAGTGTTCAGTCACCAGACTTTTAAAAACCCTGATCATAACAGCAGAAGCTTGCAGTCTTCTTTCTTGTCAATTTTGAAAATGTTTTTAAAATTTTATGGGCAGTGCTGGCAAAGTAAGATGAGTGCTCTCAAGTAGTGCAAGCTAGTTTAAATTGATCCCGTCTGCCAGCCATGATGTAAAGTGACACAATCTTTCTAGAAAGTGATTTATTTTTAAATTTTCTTTCTTATTTTTTTACATTTTGGTTTTTAACTTTTATGAAGTCAAATCTATTGATTTTTTTCATTGTGAGTTCTTCCGTTTCTTTCAATTTGGAGAAAATGGTTTTCTGTTCCGTATTTTCCTCTGTCTTTTTAATGGTTTGCTTCTTTACATGTAACTCTTCAACTCGTTTTTACTTTGTATATCCTTATTAATGAATTGTGTCCAGGAAGATTTACGGAAAATATTTTTGCAAATATTTGGAAAAATGTCGAACACCAATTACTGAGCAATTCCTGTGGATTTCCGGTGGTGCCTTTATGACAGATGAGGTTTAGATATGTTTGGGACATTTTAGGACCTGTTTTCCTGCTCCGTCGGCCAGCGTGGGAGTTGTGCCAAGGATGAGGACACGATCCTTGATGGGTCAGTTCCAGGCCTTGGGGCTGGACCACCTGTGCCCCCCCCCGTCACCCGGGAGCCTGCCACTGGGCACGGCCTTCTTGTGCCTTAGTTCCTCGTGGGAAGTGCCGGCAGGGGCCTGGTGGCAGGGCATTGCTGAGGATGATGAGGGGTACACACAACACACTTCCACACTGAGTGTGTCGAACATGTGTTGACTATTACCAATACACTGGCACCATGTTATTTCAATCACTGTAGCTTTGTTTCATTTTTAAAATATTGGATAAAACAAGTCTTCTTCATTTTTATTCCTTTTTAAAATATAAGTTAATTTCACCACTTCTTTTCTTGGCGTGGTGCATAATTCATTGCTTCCTCGTGTCCCCCATCTGCAATCTATCAGAACTTGCATCTAACAACAATAGAAAGCAATAGAACATCATATTGGAAGCAATGAAGTTATTTCAGGATATTTGCTTTTCCTATTCCTTTGTTTTGTTTTGAATTTTTAAAAAAATTTTTGATAAATAGTTAATAAAATAAAAACACAACAATAGAAAAGCCACAACGATTCTTTTAAACATCATTCAGAGCACGTCCCCCTCCTGCTTCTCCCTTCTTCAACCCCTTTCTTCGTGAACTATAGATGCAAACTAGCAATGCTCAGGTCTTCAGGGCACAGGTGCTGGCACCGGCCTCCCCCCAGGCACCTGTAGGCTGCCCCCCTTGCTCACTGCATCCAGCTCCTGGACCTCTCTGCAGCTCCCCCAAATCTGAGTGTGGGCGTCTGCTGGACCCCAGCTGACCGTGGTCTCCACGTGGCTGCCGGTATGCCCGGCGCCTTATCTTTTAGGACTTGTCAAATGCCATGTCTTCAGAAAGGCCTCCCCAGACCCCCTAGCGAAAGTACCCCTCTTCCTCGTGGTTCCTGGTGGTTCCAATGAAACCACCTGTTTCTTTCCTTCCAGGTGGTTATGCCCAGGAGAAGTCATCGTGTCTGTTTACCGGTCTCAGTCTACACCCCTCCTCCACTCGCAAGCTCTCTACCATCTGCTTTTTGCCTCCTCATTCCCCAGGATCAGACCCTCAGAACATACAGCCCGGGATGCTCTGCAGGGGAGTCTCCTCAGGGAATTAGGGGGAACTTCTGCTCCTTCCCTTTCCAACTTAAAACAAACAAATGAAAAGACAGAAACTGCCAATCCCCGAAACAACCCCTGTACTAACTTCTGCTTTCTGTGTTTTTTCACTTCCCCATGAAGCTGGAAGCACATCGAGAAAGGAGAAAAGATAACTTCATCTCCCTTCCAGAAGGGTGGCCAGACCCTGTTCTCCTGGAGGCAAGGAATAGTATTTTAACATTTTTAATGTTTTTATGTGAGGGCTCCAGTTCCCCAAACTGGAGCAGTCTAAGCACAGAACGACTTGTAAGTGGGTTTCTGTTTACCCAAGGTCTTGGCCACTTGAGGAAATTAGGCTGGATCCTTCCAAAGGGAAAGAAAAGGAAGGCAGCTTGGTGGTTGTGCGTTGTTTTTTGTTTGGGTGGGGTGGGGTGAGGGGTGGGGGGAAGGTGTAATTTTCATGCAGTAGAGTTCCCTCTTTTTGATATACAGCCCTATGACATTTAATAAGCCACCAACACGCAGCAGTTCCTTCACCCCCGCCCCTTCCCTGGGAACGCGTTAAGACTTCTGATGTCACAAAGACCCTCTGAGGCATAAGGACATGGAAGGGGCATCTCCAGGGCTGCCAGGGCTTCCTGGGTGCCGGACACTGAGGCCTTGGATGTGTGGGTGAAGGGCCTGGGGCTGAGCTGGGCGGGGTCTGCTAACATGGGACACGCTGCGGTGATTCAGGGCTGGGCCCCCCCGGGAGCGGAAACCCACCTGGCAGCACCCTGTCAGTCCCGTACAAGGACAGAAAGGCTCTTGTGATCTGGGCACTAAAAAGTGCACCGTCCATTCAGAGGATCCCACGCTGCACAAGTTATCAGGAAAGTCAAGTTTGGAGTCACGTCAATGTACAAGGCTGTTAGGAGCTCTTTAGGGCTGGCTGACGGCAGAAACGAAGTGCACAGGCCCAGCTGGGAGCAGTTTCCTCAGCAAAACTGGAATCTGCAAACCCTCCCCAGAGTGGCTGTGGGAGCCATGGGCAAAGCCCTTTCTCATTATCAAGGGGGGTTGCAATTATCGTGGGCTGGTTCCCTCTGTGGGTATTGGGTGCCATGTAGTTTGCACACCTCCTTTTTTTTTAATGCATTTTTATTGAGATATACTCACACATATAATCCATCCAAAGTATACAATCAGTGGCTCACAGTGTCATCACATAGTTGTGCATTCATTGCCACAGCTGGTTTTAGAATATTTTCATTACTCCAAAATAAAGGAAAAAAATGAAAGTTACCACCCAAACCATCCCATACCCCTTATCACCCCCATTATTAATATATTTTTTGTCATTATTTCATTACTCATCTGCCCATACACTGGGTAAAGGGAGTGTCAGTCACTAGGTTTTCACTATCACATGGTCACAGGATAAAGGCTATATAGTTATACAATCATCATCAAGAATCAAGCCTATTGGATTACAGTTCAACAGATTCAGGTATTTCCTTCTAGCTATTCTAAGACACTAGAAACTAAAAAGGAATATCTATATAATGAAGAAGAATGACCTCCAGATTGATCTCTTGACTCTATTTATTTTGTTTCATTTCTCTTCCCCCTTTTGGTTGAAGAAGCCATTTTCAATCCCATGATGCCAGGTCCAGGCTCATCCCTGGGAGTTGTGTCCCTCATTGCCTGGGACACACCCCTGGGAGTCATGTCCCATGCAGGGGGAGGGTAGTGAGCTTATCTGCAGAGTTGGCCGAGAGAAAGAGGCCACATCTGAGCAACAAAAGAGGTTCTCTGGGGGTGATTCTTAGGCCCAATGACAAGTAAGCTTAGCCTCTCCTTTGCAGGAATAAGTCTCAAAAGGGCAAGCCCTGAGATTGAGGGCTTAACTTACTAAATTGGGAGTCCCTAATGTTTGCACGCACACCTCCTTTCTCCCACCTTCTCTCCTTGGCTTGGTTTTCTCACTACATGGTAGAGGACATGCAGGTGTCTGACATATTTCCTGCAGCAAATGTTCATTCCTGGCTCCACCCCGTGTCCCCACACCTCCTTCCCCTGCCTCCTGGGGGTGAAGCCAGGGACACTTGCCCCTTGCTGTGCTTTCCTGGGCCTGGCTGGCAGCCTTTCAGTTCCAGAAAGACCCACATCCAGTTGTGAAATGGATAAAGCTTCCGTGGTGAAATACCAGCTGAGTCAGCAAAGTCGCCACTGCTCATTTTGCAAAGTCCTCCAGAAGGGGCTGGGTGGTATTGCAAAAGGAGATTTCCACCCCGCGGGGTCTGCTGGCTGTCCGCTGAAAAGTGCTCTGGCCAACTGATTCAGGTCTCCGGCGCCTGGCTTTTGGCCGCCCCTTTGAGTATGTTCCCGGCAGAGGGAACCCCGGAAGGTGAGCCACGGGGAGAGTTAGCCATGGGCCCTCCCAGGCCACTGCGGGCGCCCGGGTCCACCAGAGGGGTCCGCGGTGTTAGCCTGCCCCTGCGCCCGTCCGCCAGCCCACGGGACCCTGGTGGGGGGGACCCCGCGGGCGGCGCCCCGGGGGCCCCTGCGGTCGTCCCGCCTGCGGAGGGCGGGTCCCCGGAGCGCTGTGACCGCGGAGCCGGCCGGCGGGGGCGGCCCCTTCCTGCGGCAGCCCCGCCGCTGCTTCCTCCTGCCGCGGGCCGCGGGCCGGTCTCCTCGGGCCGCGCCGGTGCCCCCGGTCGGGAGCGCATGGCCGCGGCGGGGTCCCGGGACGCGGCGGCCTCAGCATTGCCCGCGCCCGCCCCGCGGCCCCGCGGCCGCTCCCACAGCGACCTGTCGGCGGCGGCGCGCAGAGCCCTCGCGCCCCAGGTGCGCGCCTTCGGCTCAGGTAGGGCCCGGCCGCCTCCGGGGACCGAGGGGGAGCTGCCCCGGGGGTCAGGGAGTCGCCTCGGCGCGGGGCGGGTGGGGGTGAGGGCGCACCCCAGAGCGCCGCCCGGGGCAGCCGAGGCTCAGCCGCCCTCGCGGAAGGTGCTGGAAGCGGGTCGGGCCGGGCGGGGAAGGGCCAGCACCGGGGGCTAGAAGCTTCTCCAGGTCCGCGCGCCTGGCGCCCTGGGCAGGGTGCACCCCCGGCCCCTCTGCGGGGCAGGACCGGGGACTCCCGGCGCTCAGGGCGCTTGCAGCTCGCTCTCCGCCGCTGTTCCGGGGGCCTCGCCTCTGCGGGGCGGCGCTGGGGCGGCGTCTGCACCCCGGAACGTGACCCGGGGGCTCGGCCGGCCTCGGTGGGCTGCGCACTCGCCCCTGGCTCCCATATGTCGGCATTTGAGGTGGGAATGACAGCGGGAACCCCCACGCGGGGCCGTGGTGGGGATGAAATAGTCACTGTCTGTGCTTTTGAAGGGAGCATTATCCTGACAACCGTGCAGCTGTTTTAAAAGTCCGCCAGACGGTTAAGTTTCCAGGGCTTGTTCTCTGATTTGCAATCAGTGAGGCGGGAGAGAAGCCATCAAAATACCAGCAGGTGGAGGGGCCCCTGCGGTGCGGTCCCCACTCACCCCTCTGGCCTGCCGTGGCTCTAGCCCCTCACCTCTGGGGCCTGGGGCCCTCCCCCACTCCCGCCCCCACTCCTACCCCACCCTCACCCCACCCCCACCCCCAAGAAGGGCCCAAGGGGCTGCCGGACTCCAGCTGACTCTGCCTCCACCAGGTCCTCTGTTTTCTTGAAACAGTTTCCACCACCCACCCTGAGTCCTGGAAACAGCACCAGCTGTGGCCATGTGGCTGTGGCTTGGGATTCACCTTGGCTGGCGTGGGTGGGGAGCGTCAGTGCAATGGGGTGGGATGCACCGCGTGGAATTCTGCCAGGGTTCTTGCTGGGAACTTCCGCAGTGAAAAGCAGTGAGTCACGTGTGTTTTGCTTGATGCTTCTGGTGTCTCGGCTAAATTGAACTCAGCCCCTGTAACGTCCTGCTTGATTTGTACAAAAAACAACCATTCCCATGACCCTAAAGAGACAACTGAATATTAGACCGGTTGTGACTGTAGATAAAGAAGCATGGCTTGCATCACCATTTTCCAGCAGCTTAGAAATAATTCATGTGTGGGAAAGGGAGGGCAGGAAACATCTTTTAAGTGTGAGTGTGCTGTGTGCCTACTGGGGACCAGGGCTCCAACTTCAAAATATAACCTACTTCCCAGGGCGACGTGGCCCTGTGTGCTCCCAAAGGGTGCGAGGGAGGACCACTCTCGGCCGTGATGTCCCTGCATCCTGGGTGCTGGCCCAGGAGGAGTCACCTGCACCCAGGTGACCGTACTCCATCTTCAGAACGGAGTCCTGGGTCCCTTTCAGAGTGGGCTAACCGTGACCAGGGACTCCCTGGTTTCCTGGAGTCGGGGAGCAAAGAGCGAGCCCCCACGAACCCACAGAGGGTTTCCCCGGAACGTGTGCCCTCTGTACACACATGGCTGCACAGTGGAACCACTTAAAACAACGATGATGAACACACCCGGCTGGGATGCACCCCGGGGCACTAGAGGAAGCTAATGTGTAGCCGAGTTCTCTCGAGAAGCTGCGTTCTCTGGGGTAAAAACCAACCCGGGGGTGCTGCCGTGGGCACTGTGATGTTGCACCCTGGCCCGGCTGTGCAAGGCTGAGGCTGAAGAACTGTCCTCAGCCCCTTCTTACATCCCTAACCCACCTCCTCTCCACGCCGCTCCCTCCCAGACATTCCCTCAAGCCATCGTCCATCCAGTTGGTGCCAGCCGGGCCTTCCGAGGGAGCATTCCTGGCATGAGTGGCCGGATGCCGGGGGAGGCGCTGGCGAGTGTGAGGGGCCTGGTGGGGAGCGGGGGGGGGGCAGGGGAGAAGGGACGATGGGATGCGCCTCTCCAAGGGTTGTCAGAGCCATCTCCCCCCCAAGCACCTGACCGCAAGCTGGCACCACCCGCTGCCCCACCCCACCCCTCTTCTGTGAACTCGGCCTGCTGCCATTGCCATCGGGGCCAGCCCCGGGCAAAAAGTGTCTAAAAACCCCGCTGTGTTAGTGCTGCGCTGATGCCGGCTGGGGGTGGGGGCGGGACGTACGACAGTGTCCGCTTGTCCTCACGTTGCCTTATTGCTCAGTTTCTGTCTCGAAGAGCATCTCAGACTTCAAGGGCTGTTATTCATCTTCATTCTAACTTCTGATTTGAGGAGTTGCTTTTTCACATGGTAAAAATGCATGTGTTTTATCAGCAGAAACTGTTGCTTTAGATTTTAACATCTGTGCCAAGAATGTGAAGAACATGTAGTATTTTCAAATAAGTAAATTTGAAAATGATGATTGAACTAGTGGAGTTTACAAATAAGGCCTTTTTATTGAGCTTCCACAAGCTGTGGTGCTTTTGCTTCATGGATTTTGAACTCTCACTTCTGGAGTGGAACAAAAATTTGGGGTTTGAAAAATTGAATCTCTTGGTATATGAAGCGATGCTTTGCACTGTTCTTTAATGGGAACCTGGGAACGAGCTTTCCTCAGCCCTTGGCTGGTGGTCTCTTGACTTTAAGGTTGATCTCGCCAGGCAGCAGGGGTCTCCGGGCGTCCCAGAGGGGCTGGCCTGCTCTTCCGGAACACATCCCCCGGGCACCCAGCTGCTCTGACCATGGACAGAGGGAGGACCAGGGGCTGCTAGGGGTCTCTGATGTGGGTCCCCCTGCCTGCTGGGCCCCCACAGAAAGGAGGCTAGAGGCATGACCCCGCCCCAGCTCACCTCCACCCTGCCCTCATCTGTCCCCCTGCCCCCACCTGCCCTGAGCTGCAAACCCAGCAGCTCCCTCTTTGGCTTCTGGTGCCCAGGGGAGTGAGAAGGCCCCCTGACCTGGGGGTCCCGTCCGCCAGGGCCCAAGGTGCCACCAGCCCAGCCTGGTTCTTCTGGTGAGGGGCACCTGTCCTGTCAGGGGCCCTGGATTGTCCACACCCACTCCTGCCCCCAGAAGGCCTCGGGCTGACATCCCAGGCTCTAGTTGTTTGCGTTGAGGCTGGCGTCTGTGTCACTGTGCCAGGGTGGCTGAGCCCTAGGGGCTTGGGTCCCACCACCAGCTGGGCTGGAGCTGCCCTGCCCCAGGGACCACCTGTACAGGCACTGAGGTGGGCAATGTATAACTCAGCCTCACCTGTCACCTGTAGCTGAAGTGAGCACATTTTTAAAACCGGCCTTCCCTAACAAGCAGGGATGTACCTGTTAAGTCAGGTTGCACCTGACCTGCAGCTGAAACCAGAAAGCTGTCAGGAGTTGAGGCAACCCTAGGGACCAGCTCCTCTTTCCCTATCCAGCACCTTCTGGAGGAGGGACATGTCTCACCTGGCTCCTGAGCTTCCGCTGCCCTCTGCCCGGCTTGCTCACCCTCTAGTCGGGTCAGCATCTGTCCCCTGCAGGTGCCTCCTCCTCGCCCACCTGCTCACACCCGGCAGGCTGTGGCCTCCGACTGCCCCATGGCAGACTTACCTTTGCCTCCTCTGAGCTCCCAGGGCTGCCTGGACCGCATCCCTCCTGAGAGGATCTGCTGTAGGAGCCGTCTCCCACAGCTGGCCTTGTCACAGCTCACGGGGAGGCTGCAGGTTGGCTGCCCTTGAAGAGATGCCCACCCAAACCAAAGCAGTCGTGTCCTGGAGGAGGAGTCACCCAGTGCCAGTATGGCCAACAGGCAATGTCCACCCATTCATTGATTCATTCATTCACCGAATACTCACTGCAGACTGCCCTGAGCCACACTCAGTTCCAGGCACAGAGGCGAGCGGGGCAGCTGTGCCGACCTGGGGGTCAGACCCACAGCAGAGGGGGCGGCAGGCTGGGTCTGGCAGCATCTGTCGGGGTTTGAGCCATTGGGGAGCCATGCATTCTGCTGATCAGATGACAATGGTGACGACTGTTCTAGTTTTCTAGGCTGCTCAAAGCAGATACCTTGAAATGAGTTGCCTTAAACAATGGGAATTTATTAGCTTACAATTTTAGATTGAGAAAAAGTCCAAATTAAGGCATCATCAAGACGATGCTTTCTTCCTAAAGACCCGCTTCCAGCGATCCTTGGCTCCTCTGCCACATGACAAAGCACATGGCAGCAACTGCTGGTTTCTCCCTTCTCTTCTGGGTTTCTTTATTTCAGCCTCTTGCTTGTATGGCTTTCTCTCCCTCTCTGTATTGTCCCATTTATAAAGGACTCCAGTAAGAGGATTAAGATCCATGCTGGGCCACACCTTACCTGAAGTAGTTTCAGCAGGTAAGGCATGCACTAGATTTAAGTACATGTTTTTCCAAGGTACAGAGAGCTTCAAACCATCCCACGCCTCCCTCTGGATCCCAAAAAGACATGTTCTTTCCACATAGAAAATACATTCATTCCGTAACAAGATCCACAAACCTTCAGTTACCTCAGTAACCATGCTGAGTACAAAGTGTCATCAAAATCAGTATTTATAGGTGTCATCTCCGGTGCAGCTCCCCTCCATCTGTGGGCTGTGAAACCTGGAGAACAAGTTATCTGTTCCAGTAAACGAAGGAGAGACAAAGGATAAACATTCCATTCCCATAGGGAGAAATTGGAAGGAAAACAGGGGTCATGGGTCACAAACCATTCTCAAACCCTGCCGGGCAAACTCCATTAGATTTCCAGGTCTGAGAGTCACCTGTGGAGCTACGTATTGTCCTTCGGGCCTGCTGGAGCGGCAGCCCCTCCCTTCCGAGGTCTTGTGCAGCAGCCATGTTCTCCACAAACACTGGGGTGAAGGCTGCACCCCTTCAAGCATCAGGATGGTGGCCATGGTCTCTGATCCCCAGGCATCGGTTCCCTCTGAGGACACTGGGGTGACAGCACCTTCCTGAACGACGGGGCGGAAGGCCCGGCCTCTCCCAACTCCAAGGCAGGTGCACCCTCTCCACACATGGGTGGGTCGGCTCTCCTGGCCCGAGATGATGTCTCAGGTCCAGACCTCAGCTTCCATGTTTCTGCCTTTGAATTAATTTTTCCTTCAATCTGTCACTTTTCTGTCCCTTTTAGCCCAGGCTGCGGTGGTTCCATTCATACTGATCTCGCAGAAAACTCATCGGTCTCACAGGCAGCACACAGGGACCCCAGCTGTCAGACAGTAGGGCTTCCCACACATCCTTCCTGGGTAGGTGCATCTCCAACCCTGACTCACGCTGAGATTGCTGGCTGGCGCCGTGTTCAGTTAAACCCTCACATGGGCACTTTCCCCGGGCACTCACTTTCTGGAATCTTAGAATTTTCCAAACCATCAGCTTTTGGTTTCTTTGTGCCCAGGAGTTCAGTTCTCACCTTAACCTTTCCTCTTGCATTTTATTACAAGTTGCAAGGAAAAGCCAGGCTGCATTTTCCACAATTAGCTTGGAAATCTCCTCAGCTGAATATTCAGCTTCATCACTCTCAAATTCTGCCTTCCACCCAACATCAGAACTCAGTGTTGCCAAATTCTCTGCCACTTTAAAATAAAGGAAACCTTCCTTCCAGTTTGCAAAGATACATTCATCATTTCCGCTCAAGGCCTCATCAGAAGTAGCTTTAGCGTCCTTATTTCTACCAATAGTCTCTTCAAAGCTATCTAGGCAATTTCTACCAAACAGCTCACAGTTCTTCCCGCCTCACTCATTACCCAATTCCAAAGCTATTTCCACCTTGTTGGTATTTGCAGTGGCAGCCTTCCACTCTCTTGGCAACAAAATCTTATTTGGTTTCCTAGGCTGCTTAAAGCAGATACTATGAAATGTGTTGGCTTACAGTTTGTGGCTGAGAACAATATCCAAATCAAGACATCATCAGAAGATGCTTTCTTCCTGAAGACCAGCTGCCAGCGATCCTTGGCTCATCTTACTTGGCAGGCACTTGGCACCGTCTGCTGGTCTCTCCCTTCTCTTCCAGGTTTCATTGATTTCAGCTTTTTGCTTCCATGGCTTTCTCTCCCTCTCTCTCTTCTTTTCATTTATAAAGGACTCCAGTAACTGGATTAGACCCATCCTGAATGAGGTGGTCACACCTTAACTGCAGTAGTCTTGTCAAAAGGTCCCACTTACCATGCGTCCACACCCACAGAACTGGATTAGATTTAAGAACATGCTTTTCTGGGACACACAGAGCTCCAAACCTTCAGGATGGCGATGACAATACAGCCGTTCCCATTTGCCGAGGCTGCACAAACAGCTATTGCTCCTACGCTGTGCAAGCTGTTGTTTGCGTCAGGAGTCCCGTGGGAGCTCAGAATCAGAAGGCAAAGCTGGGGCTTATTCCAGACGAGCCACTGCAAAGCGTGCCTCAGGTGAGGGAGAAGATCTTGATTTTTAATTGATTCACTGAATCAACAATCAGCTAGTGGGCTCAGCGCAGAGGGTGCAAGGACATCAGTAAGGGACTCACAGTCTAGTGGAGAAAGACAGACAAAGGGGTCAGCAACTGTGTGTGCCGCCTGAGAGAATGGCCTTGTCCCGGGCCTGGGGGAGGACCCAGGAGGCTCAGCTGCAGAAGATGGCTGGGCGAGGGCAACCAGGAGGGGCTTCCTGGAGGAGGCGAAACCTGCACTACCTCCAGGTATGAGAGCACCAGGGAAGATGGAGAGGGGTGAAGAGGAAGCTCAGGGGTATGGAGCTGGAGGAGGCGGCTCAGGAGGCCGGAACTGGGAGTGGAGGCTTGGGAGGACAGGGCTGGGGGAGGAGGCTCGGGAGGACACAGTTGCTCCCCGCAGGTTCAGTTCTCTGGATCTGGCCGGGCCATGAAGAGGCAGCAAAGCCTCATGGGAGGTGCTTGTGCATCGAGGGGTGAGAAGTTGCTCTCAAGCGGCCACATGGGGCCTTCATGTGCTCCTGGTGCCGACCTGGCAGTGGCCCGTGACCGCTGTGCGTGGCTCCCCCTTCCCCAGGCTGCAGCACACTGAAGACAGAAGCAGCTTTATTATTTTGCATCCTCAGTGCCTGGCCCCGGGCCATGCAGTTACCAAGTGCGTGAGAGATACTTATGGGGCGAGTGTCTGAGTGACCTAAAAGTAGGTTCTTTGGACATCCAGTGCCTGTAAACCACAAAGAGGCCAAGGTTTTAAAAAATGCAAATTGGGGATTGGGAAAAGCTATGCTTTCCAAATGGTTAAAAATGTTTATAAATTACCTGTTTTCTAAAAAGAGCCACCTGAGACAGAGATTCCTCGGGGCTTTACGTGGAACCGCTGGCCGCAGCTGGGAGGAGGCTCAGGGACGGGAAGCCTTGTCGGGAGCTGCACCCCAGGAAGCTGGTGGGCGCCCAAGGCACTGGGAGTCTGCCACCCCTGGGGACGCTGGCACTGGGGGGGGGGGCTAAGTGACCACCTCAGCCCCATGGCCCCCAGGAGGCAGGGACCCTCTACCCACAGCTCCATGACTGAAAGCTCCAGCGCATCGCAGCCCACACTACCCAGCAGCTGCCACAGTCCTCCGAGAGCATAGCCCTCACTCATCCTGCCCGCGGGGAGAACACCCCAACGGGCCTAATCCTGCAAACACCATCAGGAGACATATTATCAGAATAAGCATTTCTCTCAAAAAGCCCTTTCACAGCCCCAGCTGCTGCTCGGTCCATTTTAAGGTAAGCAGCGAATGTGGATTAATCGTGAGGGGTTCTGCTGGTATTTTCTGGCGGGCACACTTTGACAGTCACTACTCAGCTGCGTTCTTTTGACCTAAAACTAACCACCCTTGGAGTCGGGTGACACCTCAGGCACAGGACCCCTATCTTGTGTCAAAGCTCAAGTGCAGTTTCAGTGCAGCGAAGTTCCGGGGAAAGCACCGGGTGGGGGTGCTCTGAAGCGCCGGGCCGGGATGCACGCCTCGATGCCACCAGCGGGCACGGCCCAAAGCAGCAGCTGCACCGGGGCCTCGCAAGCTTTCTCGTCAGTAACGCGCTGTGGGAGTCGCTGACGAAACCTGACATTTATAGGCCTTACTCTGCAGTTTCTGGAGGCCTCTGGGAAGTCTCAAGAAAAAGTGCTACCTCTTATCCTTCATAACAGGAAGAAAGCTGGGGCTTTCAAAAGTGTGTGCTCTCTGACCCCGTGGCCCGCCGTGGCTGGGGCGTCTTGGGGCGACGCTTCCGTCCGGGACCAGCAGCTCACCTCTTCTGAGTGTGGGATGCCGAGTGCATGGCCATGAGCCGGCCGAGAGTCGCCTTGTGCTGGCGTGTGTGGTTTAACCTGCCGGGAGGTTTGCTGTACAGTCTTCAGAGGCACAGTTTCTATCGAGCGTTCATTAAGGAGCCTCATCATCAATAACAGACATCCCGGAAACCCCTCTCCCCCACTGCCTTGATTTGCTGGGGCTTCGGAACAATTCCCACAAACCGGAGGGTGAGGTGGGGTGTGGAGCAGCAGGAACGGGTTGGCCAGAGGCCCGACATCAGGGTGTCCGCAGGCTGCACCCCTCAGGAGGCACCAGGGAGGATCCTTGCTTCCTCTTCTGGCTTCACGCGTTCCTTGGTGTTCCCTGGCGTTCCTCAGCCGGTGGCCCACCCCCAACCCCTGCCCCCGTCTTCCCGCGGCTGCTTCTCCTCTGTGTCCAGATGTCCCACTTCTTAGGAGGACACTGGTCATACAGACTTGGCCTTGTCATCAAAGACCCCACTTCCAGATCAGGTCGCATTCCCAGGACCGGAGGTTAGCACTCTAACGTGGCTTTTGGGGACACATTCACCCCATAGCATCAGCCTACCGGGCATTTCAAATCTGATTTCTTTCCAGGGGCCTGGATGAGAGTGACAGAAAGATGCGGTGATGATAAAAATGACGTATTCTAAGACCATAATTGAATTCATGTTTTCCAGTGAACGTTACCTTTTAGAGTTGTCAGATTGGAGTATATGCATCTTCCAGCCATGACACTATTGAGTAAAACTATGTATAACCTGTTCTGTGATGAAAATGTTTGATTCCTCATTTTATCACCAACTCTGGCTACAGCTACCTTGGAGCTGTTGCTGAAAACCATGTCTACCTGTGAGATTTAATCCCATGGAGGAAGGTTCGAAGAGGCCTCCAGAAATAGCCAGAGCAGTGGCCCCATTGTGGGGATACACATCATCTTCCAGCATGATTATTTCTGCAGGAATAACACTCATTTGGACATCTAAGTCATTGAAATTATTTTATAGTAATGTCCCATACCCTAAAATATGTAACCTGATGAAACAGGGCAGTTTAAACTGTTAAAATAGTCACTGTGAGATTGAGAAAGCGAAGAAGCCATTGTGGAATTTGTGGAGGCTCTCGGTGAGAAGGGAATGACGGGATTACCATACAGCTAGGCTCCAATCAAAGTGAACACATTTCCACAGTCAGGAAGAGAGGCTTCCTTGTCTGCGCTAAAAAGGGGGATTTTTAAATAAGGATACAAGAGCAGCCCAAGAGCAGGAATAGGAGGGGGCATCAGGAGGGCCTGGAACCAGAAACTGATGAGTGACCTCTGGCCAAGGAGGCCTGCTCTCTGTTTCTCTGGGAATATCACTATCTCCATCTGTCCTTGCATCTGTCATCCATCCATCCATTTATCCATCTGTCACCATCTGTCTGTCCATCTGTTCACCCACTTATCTATCCATCCATCTATCCATCATCTATCCATCCATCCATCCACCCGTCAATTCATCCATCATCCATCTATCCCATTCACCCATCTATCCATCAGCCATCCACCCATCCATCTATCCATCCATCTATCCATCTATCCATCTGTCCATCCATCTATCCATCTGTCCATCCGTGTGTCCATCTGTCAACCATCCATCCATCCATCCATCCCAGGTTTCTGTGCTGCTGTGAGCACATGTTCGCCCTGAGTCTCCAGTTTGCCCATTGTCAGTTCACACTTGCCGAGTGACTCCTCGGTGACCTGGATTCCAATTCTAAATGCCCAGCCTTGGCAGGCAGCCATTTCTACAACAGCCACATCCGTTCTGTGGGACACAAGTGTCGAGGGTGTGGAGAGGAAAGCTCTTAGTTAAGCCCTGGAGGGACGTGGGTGGGAGAGGGAGGCTGGGAAAACATGCCCAAAGTATCCCTTGTCCCAAAGTACCAGGGGAGTGGCAAACTGAGGCATTCCTGGGCTTCTGGGGAACAAAAGTGTCACTGAGTCAAATGTCTGTTAAAGTAAGAAGAAAAAGGGTGGCGGAAGGAAACTGTGTGGACTGGGAGGACACTGGCCTCCAATTAGGTGGATGTTCTGTGGCAAACAGGACAGGTCTTCCCAGGACCATTGGGGAGAGCAGCAAGGCTGGGGGGAGCCTGGGGTGCGGTGCTGGTGGTGCACATGGGGACGGGGCACCGGGAGGCAAACCTGGGGCTTGGGGGAGGGGTATGGGGAGAAGTCGTGGCTGAGAGGATGGACAGTCTTCCCTCCCCCGACTGGGGGGATGTCCAGTGTCCTCCCCGACAAGCTGACTGGCAGGGTGCCCAATCCCATGGTGCGTGGGGGCCCCTCCAGTTGGATTCAGGGTAGTCCTCAGTGGCCATTTCTCTGGATCTCCCCATTCCCGTGGGCCTCACACAGCAGGAGGCAACAGTGTCGAGGGTGGGGGTGGGGGGAAGATTCCAGGGTCTGGGGTCTGCCCGGGGCGGGGTGGCGTTCCTGTGGCCTGATGAGATCAACCCTTTCTCAGCAAGGTTTCTGGGTGGGTGAGAGATCAGCCCCTAACCCGAGACACTGGGATGTCTGCTCTCTGGGCAGCCGGCCAGTTCCTGGAGGGCTGGGGGCTGACATGCAGGCTGGTGGGCTCAGGCCCAGCACGTTCCGGAAGGGCTGGCTGGCAGCAGGCCCATCACAGCCTAAGGCCCACGTCCTTTCCCGGTCCGGCCGCCGCCCCTCCTCCTGCACACCCGCCTTGGCTGCTGCCCTCGGAGCCTTGTCCTCCACGGGCTGCACCGTGTTACCCGCTGCTGAGGGGGCGGGGGTCTCATCGTGACTCAGCCCGGCCCCAGCCCCCCGGCCCCCCAGGAAGCTCAGCTTCCCAGGCTTCTACCAGTCAACAGGCGGTGAAGGCCCACGGCCAAGGCAGCCACCCGGGGCTGCAGCTGCCACGTCCACCCATTTCTGTTAGAGGGGATGGGGTGGCTTTCAGACGAGCGGAAGTGACCTGCCAAGCCCGGCTCTCACCTCAGCTCCCGTCTGTGGGATAAGGTGACCGCGTCACGTCCTCGAATGCAGCGTTTCTCAACTGCCAGCGTGCTGACGTGTCGCCTGGGGAGGTTGTTAACATGCAGTGGGTTCGGGGTAGGAAATGAGCATCTGCCTTTTCTAACGGGCTCTAAGTTTGGCTGCTGGGCAGTGGCCGCAATGAGGAGCCTCTAGAAAAGCCCTGAACGGGCAGCCAGGGAGCTGAAGCACTGGTTTCTCGTAGCATCAACGTACCTCAAAATTCCATCCATGGAAACGTCCACGCTGCTTGCAAGTCTACTCTTGCTTCCTGCGTGGCAAACGTTGCTGTGTATGTGTGGGCGTTCCGAAGGGTCTAGAGAGGGTGTCATTAGTACTTTCATCTACCCAGAGTGATTTGCTGCGTGGGAGCCACGTGAACCGGCTCCTGGGCTTTGTCTGAGAACAGTGTGGTGTCTAAGAGGATTTTCAGGGAGTAGGATTAGGAAGCAGGGTAGAACTTTTTTACTAAAAGTTAAAACATGAAATCATTGAAAACTGTCTGCCCAAACCCTCCTGTACGACAGCATCGCCTGAAACAAGAAAAGGTGGGAGCGGAAGGTGAAGGGACACTCTGAAGTTTCATGCTTGTGGAACATTTTGAATCATTCATGTCTCGTGTCTGTGGCACCTCCTGGAGAGGACCGAGGGGGCACTGAAGCAGACTGCAGTTGGGTGATCAGAACAGTGGGATGGGGTGGGGGGCCCCTGCGGGCACCAGTCTCCTTGAGGGAGGCTGAAGATGAAGCTGGGGTGCGCTGGAGGGCCCAGGAGGGCGGTGGAGGCGCCGACAGGGATGAAGCTGTTGGAAGTCGGGGTTCGAGGATAGCAGTGAGGAGACTGGTGGTGCCGGCTGTGGTTGACGTGACAGTGTGGCTGGGGGTCCCCATGGACGTGAGAGACATAACCGGGGGAGAGGCTGCGGCTGTACGTGGAGAACTTCGCCTTCTGATCGTGTCAATCATGTGACATCCGTCACTGCCTGGGGTATCTCCAGAATTTCCCTAGTGGATGTGTCATTGAGCAAACCATTATTATGCACACACTAGGCAGTGAACTTGACCTTTCTTCGTGACCCTAACTGCTTCCATCTCCTGGAGGTCAGTGACTGAGTGTGCAGCTTTTGTCCTCACGGTGGTGGCCCCCCACAGGAGCTGCAGGTTGAGTGGCTGCTTGCTTGGGGCTCTTCGTCGTCCCCTAAAAACCATGAGAGGCCACAGCTGAGAAGAGGGGAGAGTGAGGGGGGCTTAGCGGCACCAGATCCCCCGAAGGGACACGAAGGATTGATGCTGAAAAGACCGC
This sequence comes from Bradypus variegatus, assembly GCA_004027775.1. Lineage (NCBI taxonomy): Eukaryota > Metazoa > Chordata > Mammalia > Pilosa > Bradypodidae > Bradypus > Bradypus variegatus. The sequence continues at coordinate 25,704 of PVKY010000368.1, read as the reverse complement.
TCTGGCTTGAGTCTGGAGCAAGTTCCTGGAATTCCCGGCCGAAGCACTTCCAGTGGAGTTGTGGGAATGTGAACAGATAACCCAGGGCAGTGAGGGGCAACAACCATCAATAACAAAAACCTCATTGCCTGCCTTCCACACCCAGCGGTGTCATTGTGGGGAATATTAAGCAGGTGGCAAGTGCTTTATTATGTTGAAAAGACAATGAGGGTAAATTTAGGGTGATGGGCACTGTCTGTGGAATCCAGCCATCTGTCCCCTACTAGGCATTTATGGAGTAAAGGCAGTGAAGATGTTTCACCCCAAAGCTTAGACATGCTTATCCCATGAAGAAGTGTCCCGAGGGACTGGGACAAGGGACAGTTATGATCCACCAGCAGTGTCCAACAGAAAATGCTGCTGGTGTCTCCACCACAGCAGAAAGCATCACCGCCCAGCCCCCAGGACCAACTTCATCCTGGGGCAGCGAACAGGCAATGCACAAAACAAATAAAGGATGTTCGATGGCGGAGGGCTGGGAAGGGGCCAGGGAGGGTGGGGTGGCTTCGGCTGGAGGGAGCAGCTGTAAACGTGGCGGTCAAGGCAGGCCTCGCTGGGAAGGTGTTTGTGGAAAGACCTGGAAGAAGTGGAGGTAGAGCTGGGGGTGGGAGGGGGGAGCTGAGGGAAGGGCCTTCCAGGCAGGGGGAAGAGCAAGTGTGGTGGCTCAGAGGCTGGGGTGTGTCTTCTGTGTTTCAGGAACACAGAGCCCGGGTGGGCCCTGGGGAGGGCAGGCCCTGGGCTCTGTGGGCCCCCGACAGGCCACTGGCTTTTCTCTAATGGGATGGGAAGACGCTGGGGGCTTTGGACAGAAGGCTGTCACATTCTCTGAGGAAGTTAAGCAAAGCTTGGGAGATATCAGGTGATCTCAACTTAATCCATGGGAGGGGCAGGGTTGTGCTGTCTGCCTCTTCTTTCCCACTTCTTTCCATTAATGGGCGGTAATTAGTAAATTAGTGGCTACTCTAAAGTTAATGTCATGTGGAAGTGGCTAAACTAATTGGCAACCCTTAGAATGTCTTCATCTAATCTCCTATAGTTAGCTCTAAGATGGAAGAGAAACTGTAAAACAATTTACCGTTTTCGCTGACTCAGCAAACTCAAGTTTATATTTTTCCACCACTAAAGTAACACGTGCTTAATATGTGAAGTTCAAACCATGAAGATATGTATAACAAAACCCTTTCATTGCTCTCCCGTTCCCCTACCCCACTCCTTTGGGATAGTCGAACTTGGGCTTCAGCCGTGTCCCTTGAAACCACTTCTGTGGAAATGCACGAGTCCATAGGAATAGGGTTTTTTTTTTCCTTCACAGACTTTGGATTCTGAACTTTGCAAGTTAATTTTTTTACTCACAGTTTCCTCAAATAGTCTTTCAGGTTAATGCACATGATTCTACCTCATTCGTTTTAAAGTTTGCATAAAATTCTATGATTTAGACGTACCATATTTGTTTAAGCATTTCCCTGTTATCAACATTCCATTTGCTTCTGAGTTTTGGATGTGACAGTGTCTCCGTGAACCTTGAAACCTCACTCCCAGATCAGAAGTTATCAAGTATTTACATGTAATAGTTACTGGCTTATTTTCCTCCAAACGTTTGTGCCAGTATCCGCCCCCGCCAGCACGTGGTGACGCCCGCCCCCCCACCACCACCAGCACCGGATATTTAACACTTTCAGCTTTTGCTAGTCCAGGAGGTCAAAACTGCATCCCGTTGCTGTCTGACTTTGCGTGTTGCTGATGACCAGTGAAGCTGGGGCGTTTTCCCCCTCAACAGCCATTTGCATCTCTTCCCCTTGGGCCTTCCCCACCCTTAACGTTTAGCCATCTTTCTGCTGCTTTCTTTTGCATGATTTTCTCAGCTCTTGGCGTATGAAGCTAACGATGGTTTGTCCGTGTGCACATTGGAAGTACTTTCAGCTATTCAGTTGCTTGTGCTTTGTTCTCTGTACACGTTTCTGCAGCTCTGAAGTGGCAGGGTGTGTGTTTATCCACTCACAGAGTCTGCAAACATGCCCCATGGGCCCACGTCTGCTTTGAAATGCCCTCCAGGAAAACCACTCTGGCTTCTGCAATGCTCATCTTTCGTCTCTGGGTCGGGGGGCTTCCAGCACAGCTCTGCCAGCGCCGTGCCCCCCTGGCCTGCGGAGCTCACCCTCAACCCGGGAAAACATGGAAGAGAAAACATTTTCAGCCGGTCGTGTTACGGGGGACCCCTGGGAGACGCAGGGTGCTTTCCTGGCGTAAGTCAGAGGCCACGCCGCCACAGAACATTTCCGAGGGCATCCGGTGCAGACTCGGAGGTGCCCCTTGGCGCGCGAAGCCTGCGTGCGTTCACCCCAGCACCGGGGCTTCCGGTTCCGTGACCCTGACCTTGCCACCAGCCACGGTCTGACACCACAGAAATGACCACGGGAAACTTGTGGGGGCGAATAAGGGGGGCTTTCCGCTCTCTCCACTGTGGTGGTCACCGCTAGAGAGATTTTGCATTTTATTTATCAGTTTATGTGTCCTGCTTTCCTCTTGCCCTCATGTGGGTTCCCAAGTGCCGGCCTCTGGGTAGATAATGTCCCCCCACCTCAGACCAGTGAAATGCCGCCGGCGCCTGCCCCGGGGTGTTTTCTGTCCTCCCCACTCACCGGAATCTCCTGGTCATTTTGGTGAAATGTTGACACTGGCACCTGCCCCCCTTCTCCCCTTCACAGATGAAATCTAGTGGTCGCCTACGGACAGCTCCTTGTCACGCAGCCTCCTCCCACACACCACAGAATGCGGGCCACTTTGACATTTAGCTTTAAAAAAAAACTGTTGCCCTTTACACTGATGCTTTTTAAGCGGCCGTTTCACCACTTAATAGTAAAAGGAAAAAGGAAAGAAAGAAAAGGAAACCAGACTTTCACTCTCGGTAAGGAGCCTAGCTGCAGATGGCGGTGGAGGGGCGGTGGGAGGGGGCGGTTATGAAATCCGCGGCAGAGGAGGCCCCAGCGGACACCCTGAGGGGGGCACGGCCACTACTCGGGGGCCGGGCCAGAGGGGGGCCCAGAGCTCACGGAAACAACGTGGGCCTGGAGGCGCCCGCCTGGCTGCCCGCCTCCCTCCTGGGACCACGCTGCCCTCTGGGTGACCAAGGGGCTGGGGGCGCAGGGCCCCACCCTCACCTTTGGGGTCTCACCGGCTTCAGCCTCCTTCACCTTCTCTGAGTGTAAATGACTGTAGTTGTCCTGTCCTCCTGACACACAGGATAGCAGTGAAGGGGCCCTGCTGTTTGAAAGGCTGTCCCCTCCCTGGCGTGACCGATCCTTGCAAACTGGTGACACCCATTTGTGCCCATTTCACAGATGAGCTGCAGCCACTGGAGGCTGAGCCAGAATCCAGAGCTGCCGTCCCCTTCTTAGGAGAGAGCTCCCCCATTGTGGGCAGGGGGCTCCGGTGGGGCCTGGGGGAGAAGGACAATGTTGGAGGCAGGGGGAGAAGGGGTGTCCCCAACTCTGCTGCATCTTCTGTTTTATGCGTCTCTGTTTTCCCTTCTTATGAGGACACAGTCACTAGACTTGGGGCCACCCCAATCCTGTCGGACATGGATTTGGGGAGCGGGGGCCCCTCTCCCATGCCTAGGCCACCCCCCAGTTAGCTCAGTCCCACCTTTGGAACAGAGCCGTGGGGTGCCTTCTGCCTGGACTCAGGTGGAGACAAGCCATCTTCATTAGTGGACAGATGAAATTTAGGCCAGCGATCTGTGGAATTCTCCGGAGCCATCTTCCCTCCAACTGCACGTCGCTGCCGGGAACCTTCCCCTGGCCTCGGTGGGTTTTCTCTCACCCCTGCCTCACACAGCCCTGGGAGAGGGACAGGCTCCTCCAGGTGTGCGGGCAGGTGAGCCCCTCCCTCCCACCTTGTCCTCGACCCTCCCCAGGCTGCCGCCAGGGTGTCTTCCTCGTCACCTCATGTCCCAGATGGCTTCATTTTTGCCTCAAAATCAGGAGCCTGCAGATGAAAAAAGAATTAAGAGAAACATTATCTGAGCAAACCATATGGACTTTGTTGGATTCCTGTTCACATTGTACAAGAGAGTCAGTCACATGACAACCAGGAAAATGTGAACATTGGATATTTGATGATACTAAGGAATTACTATTGTTTTTGGGTATGAAATGATATTGTGGTAACACTTATAAAAATAAGGGTTTTCCTCTATTTATATATAAAAATATCGTGGGCAAGAAAGATGTGTGCCCTTTTCCTCCAGGGTGCTCCGTCTCCCTCTCGCCCGGCCCCTCGCCTGTAGCCGCCTTACCAGGTTTTTAAATGTTGGTTTGCGCGTCAGGCTTGTTCAGGGACGTTTATACGATGGCACATTGATTTTCACGTCTCGGGCACACGGCGGGGAAGCCCGGGGGCTCTCCATTTTCCTTACTCCTGTCGTCTTTATCGTTTTGTTCGGTGGCCTCAGCTGGTGAAGCGCCTGAAGCCGTTTCTCCGCCAGCCCTGCCCACAGCGGGAGAGGCACCTGCTTTCCCACGGCGGGACCTCCCGGGCCTGCTGCGTGCGAGCTGCTCACACATGTGCAAGCAGCTCTCACCTGTGTCTGCACAGCTGCAACAGCCGCCCTGCAGGACTCCCGTAGAGCCCCGGGTTCCCTGCAACCCGTCCGGAAGCCCCCTGCAGGCGTGGGGGCTCAGCTGCAGGTGCTCAGGCTGCACTCGGGGACACCCGCTGCCTCGGGGCGAGCCTGGGCTGTCACTTAAATGCACAAACTGTTTTCAAGCCTGACGAGTGTTACGCTCTTTGCCCGCAGGGGGAGAGGAAGAACGACCTTCATAGATCCTTCTGCTTCCCCGTGGTGAAGGCAAAGCCTCCCAGGTGTCCCCCCCATTTCCTTCATTCCCAGAGCTGCCGGTCCCGTCACTCAGAAACACCAGCCGGGCCCGTGGGAACACCCCGTGGGAACAGCCCTTGGGCAGCCCGGGAGCGTTTACAGCTGCCCCTTCCCCCTGGGCGGCTGCTGCTGGCTGAGTCCTTGTCTGGGCTCTGGGGGGCTCCTGCAACCCCCAGCCACCGTGGGAGGAGGGGCCTGATGGCCTTTGTCTCCCTCTGGGACCTGGAGCTGGGACAGGGGTCCTGACTGAACCCCTTTAGCCCCTGCCCTGCCCGCAGGTAAGCTCTGCAGCTCCTCCGGGCACACACCCAGGGACCCGCCCTGAGCGTGGGGGTGGGTGGTCTTCTTGCCTGCCCCTGGCCGCCCTCCGTGGGTCCTCCTTGGGGCACTGCCTGGGGGCCTGGAGCAGAGCTGGATTCGTGGGCACCCTCACCTGGCACTGTGGTGGGGTCCCGGGTGGGAATGGCCGGAAGACGACGAGAACCACAAGCTTGTCTCTGCAGAGAGCCGGGGTGTGCCTGTGAGGGGGGCAGCCCCCATCTCCACCCCACCCGGCAGACCCCTCCCGGCCCTGTCCTTACCCCAGGCCCCCTGCGAACCCGGGCCCGGGTGGGCTCTGGGGAGCCAGGGTCCCGAGCCAATACCCTGGACCAGGGCTCCTTGAGCCTCTGGCTTCAGGGCACTGGCCTCACAGGTGGAACCTCCTCCACCCCTGCTCTGGGGGTGCTCCTGCCGGCCCCACAAGGCCCATGCTCCCCCCGAGACCCAGTGAGCATCACCCCACTGGCTGCTGGGGAAGAGTCTGCAGCTCTGTTCTCGATTCTGCCACTCATCCAAGGGAGCAGGTGCCGGAGGCCCTGGGCTGAGGGGCCGTCTGAGCCTCCAGGGGCCTCTGCCTAGGCAAGGCTCCACCTGGGACCCACCTGCCACCTGAGCTGAGCACAGGGAGGTGCTGGGGAGGCCTGCTGTGGACTGCGCTGGAGGACAGGCCGCCCAAGGAGGCGAGGGACCTCTGGGCTGCTGGCCAACGCTGTGGTACGAGCTCAGCCAGAGTGGGGGGGAGTGTGGGCACCTGGAGAAGGGGGACGCTCAGGGAAGCAGTAGAAGCTCAGGGTGGCTGCAAGATATAGTACATGTGGGCGCACGCACATGGGTGCACATGGGTGTGTGTGCGTACCAGTGCATGTGGGCGCATGTATGCGTGTGTATGTCACAAATGCCTGTGCACATACCTGTGTCTGTGTGTACGTTTTATCTCGTGTGCACTGTACACACATGCATTTGAACATGTGTGCAACTGTGTATGTGTGTGTGGGTGCATGCATGTGTGTGTGTCCGCATGTGTCCTGTGTGCATATGTACATGGACGTGTGCTGTGTGAGCGTGTGCATGCAGTGCTGCCTGTGAGTTGAGGGCATTGTGTGTCTGTGTGCACATGTTTTCAGGGTGAGGAGTGGGAGGCAGGTCACGTCAGAAGCTGACAGAGGTCTGGGCTCAGAGCCAGTGAGGACGGGGAGCTGGCAGGGGTGCTGGTTGGGGCAGCTGGGGGG